>CABHPR010156702.1:0-18143 GCA_902168415.1 Peromyscus melanophrys
TTTTTTTTTTTTTACAATTTTTTCTTTTTAAAATTTTATTTTTATTTTTATTATTTAAAACAATTTTTAAATTTAAATGTATTTTGTTTATATTCTTTCCCTCCCTTAAGTTCCCTACCCACCCAAATTTTTTTCTGTTTTTTATTAAGAGATTTTCTATTCATTTTACATATCAACCACAGAGTCCCCTGTCCTTCCTCCTCCCACCCCCCATCCCCACCTCCTCCAAGGCAAGGTCTCCCATGGGGAGTCAGCAGAGCCTGGTACATTCAGTTGAGGCAGGTCCAAGCCCCTCTTCCCTGCACCAAGGCTATTCAAAGTGTTTAATAAAGAATTTTCTTTCCTTTTACATATCAATCCCTATGCTCCCTCCTTCTTCTTCTCCCACTCCCCCCCCCCAAAATTTCCCCCCCCCCCAACCACTCCTCATAGAGGGTAAGGCCTCCCTTGGGTAGTCAACACAGGCTGTCATACCAAGTTGGGGCCGGACCTAGCCCCTCCCCCCTGCATCAAGGCTGAGTAAGGCATTGCACTATAGGGAATGGGCTCTAAAAAGTCAGTTCGTGTACCCAGAATAAGTCTTGGTCCCATTGCTAGGGGACCCACAAGCACTTCAAGCCAGAGAACTTTCACCCACATTCAGAGGGCCTAGTGCGTTCCCATGCAGGCTCCCCAGCTGTCAGTCCAGAGTCCATGAGCTCCCACTAGCTTGGGTCAGCTATTTCTGTGGTTTTTCCCATCATGATTCTGACCCCCCTTGCTCTTACAATCTTTCCTCTTTTTCTTCAGCTGAACTCCAGTATCTTGGCCAAGTGCTTGGCTGTGGGTCTCTGCATCTTCTTCCATCAGTCACTGGATGTAGGTTCTATGATGACAATTAGGGTGGACACCAATCTAAGTGCAGGGGAAGGTTAGTTCAAGCTCTCCACCATTGCTGAGTCTTAGCTAGGGACAATCTTGTGAGTTCCTGGGGTTTTCCCTAGCTGCAAATTTTTCCTCATCCCCTTAATGGTACACTCTGTCAAGATATCTCTTTTATTGTTCTTCCTCCCCATCTCTCCCCCATGTTCCCACCTCCCATCCCCTCCCCTCTATTCCCTCCTCCCGGTTTACCCAGGAGATCTTAACCCTTTCCTCTTCCTGGGGCGATCCATGTGCATCCCTCTTAGTGTCGTCCTCTTTACCTAGCTTCTCTGGGGTTGTGGATTGTAGCCTGGTTATCCTTTGCTTTGTGTCTAATATTCACTTATGAGTGAGTACATACCATGCCAAACTGGTACATTCTTAAATGAATCTAAATATTAGTGAGAGTCTTAAAATTGTTTCTGTAACTCAAAGCTGGATAACTGTAAGTTATTGATAAGATGATGATGTGGGTTTTGAACACAAATGACCTGTATACAGTACTATAGCTTGTGAGTCATTTCATAGATTATTTCTACTTTGTAATTATTTAACATTTTATTTATGAAGTATTTAAGGCTGTAGTTTTCTCCTGAGGATACAATCTAGATATACATGATCATAAAATCCCAATCTAATGCTCTTCCTTCAACTCTGTATTCTTGATGTGCAAAGTGGTTATTTGAATAGAATATTTACTACATTTCCATTCTCTTTGAATATATATATGAGATATTAATCACAATTTATATTTTGTTAACTGGACTTTTTTGTTTGTTTTACAGGGAATCTTTCCTGCGAATTATATTCATTTGAAAAAGGCAATTGTCAGTAATAGAGGGTAAGTAATTAGCCTAAGTTAATTTATAATTATTAGAGGTTGCAGAGGAAGTCTGACTTGGTTCATAGTTTATATAAAATATTGACAGGATTTTTAAAAATATGCATTTATTGTTATATAGAATCCCAAGCTCTAATTTTTTAAATTGTATTTTGGATAAATACCCTTAGCTGTAAATTTTGTCAAAGCAGTAACATATATAGTGTCTTTTATAAGTATATTAGGTACGACTTTGAGAATTATCATTTATAGACTAGGTATTAGAGATAAATTTGTCATTTCACTGTTACATGTCAAAGTGATGGAAACTTTTAAAATCTTTATAAGTAGAGATTCAAAAAATTTAAAGGTATGCCTTATAGATAGAAAACTTATTATGCAAAATGAATATATTATGCACACATTTGAAAAACAAAAATTAGTTTTTGTTTTTGTTTTGTTTGTTTGTTTTTGAGACAGGGTCTCACTATTAGCCTTCACTGGCCTGACACTTGCTATGTAAACCAGGGTGGTCTCAACTTACAGAGACCTGCCTGTTTCTGCCTCCAGAGTGCTGGAATTAAAGGCATGTGCCACCACAGTTTAGTGTTTTTATGGAATTCCTGAATGTATGAATGAGTGGGTCTCTAATTCTTGTGCAGTTTCTTGGACTCTTTTTCTTCTGTTTGTTTTGTCCAGTTCTGATGTGTTTTGTTTTATCTTACTATATTTTATTTCATTATTATCCATTAAAAGCCTGTTCGTTAATTTATTTATTTTTTAAATTTTATAATTTGATTTAATTTTACATATCAACCATGGATTCCCCTGTCCTCACTCCTCCCGACTCCCCCCTCCCTCGCCCTCCCCCCAGCCCACCCCCCATTCCCATCTCCTCCAGGGGAAGGACTCCCCTGGGGATTGAGCTCAGCCTGGTAGATTCAGTCCAAGCAGGTCCAGTCCCCTCCTCCCAGGCTGAGCAAAGTGTCCCTGCATAGGCCCCAGGTTCCAAACAGCCAGCTCATGCACTGAGGACAGGTCCCAGTCCCACTGCCTGGGTGCCTCCCAAACAGTTCAAGCTAATCAACTGTCTCACTTATCCAGAGGGCCTGATCCAGTTGGGGGCTCCTTAGCTATTGGTTCATAGTTCGTGTGTTTCCACTAGTTTGGCTATTTGTCACTGTGCTTTTTCCAATCTTGGTCTCAACAATTCTCGCTCATACAAACCCTCCTCTTTCTCGCCAATTGGATTCCTGGAGCTCCACCTGGGGCCTGGCCATGGATCTCTGCATCCGGTTCCCTCAGTCATTGGATGAGATTTCTAGCACGACAGTTAGGGTGTTTGGCCATCCTATCACCAGAGTAGGTCAGTTCGGGCTTTCTCTCAACCATTGCCAGTAGTCTATTGTGGAGGTATCTTTGTGGATTTCTGGGGACCTCTCTAGCACTTTGCTTCTTCCTTTTCCCATGGGGTCTTCATTTATCATGGTCTCTTTTTCCTTGTTCTCCCTCTCTGTTCTTGATCCAGCTGGAATCTTCCGCTCCCCTAAGCTCTCTTTCCCTCCACCCTTGCCCTTCATTACCCCCTATCACGTCCAGTTTGCTCATGTAGATCTCATTCATTTCTCTGTCTTTGGGCGATCCCTGTGCCTGTTCATTTTTTAATGAAAGGGTATGAATCTGGATGGGAGGAAGATGGGGAGAAATTGGGAAGAGTACAGGGAGGGAAAACTGTAATCAAGATATATTATGTGAGAAAAAAAAATCTATTTTCAATAAAACAAAAAATTTTAAATGAAATCTTTAAAAAGACATTTATACAACAACAACAAAAGAAAAAAATAATTTTCACAGAAAAGAAATGAGAAATAAATATACCAAATGCTAACACTGATTGTTTTACATGTTGAGAGTTCTTTTTAAGGTAATTGTTGTTGTCATGTCATATTTTATAAAGTTATTTAAGTTTTAAAAATTCATTTTAAAATGTAAAATGTAAGTAGTGTTTATTTTTCATCCAAGAAAGCTTTTGACTGGAGAGTGAGTAAGCATCAGAGTCCGTAGTCATTTAAAGTTCAGTCGTGAAGATATAAACTACATTAGTAAAAGTATGACATGGAATTTAATGTAGGAAATTATTTGTGCTCATGTTTAAAGGGTGAAAAACAAAAGAGGAAATAATGATACCAACTAAATAATGATAACAACAGATACCAGTCCACTCAAATGGCTGGGATACAAAGTACAATTAGATGGGATACCAGATCCTAGGAACTGGAGGAAATGGGTCTTGAGACATTGGAGCTCAATGAGAAGGGGAGATAACAGGGCTGCTGGTGGTGTTTATGAGTAATGTGGCAATAAGGGTACTCTGTCAGTGCCAAAGACAACTGGATGCTAAAGCCAATTTTCATCAGTAGAGAATTGTTTATAGGAACAGTAAGAAACACATTTTTTCCTTGATATCTTTCTAATGTCTGCAGCTTTGACAAAGGGGGTTGTGTAACAAAGTTCATGTGCTCAGCCATAAGATTGTGCTCAGAAAGTTAGGTTTGGAAGTGGTAATTATTATTATTATTATTATTATTATTATTATTATTATTATTATTTTGGTTTTTCGAGACAGGGTTTCTCTGTGTAGTTTTGGTGCCTGTCCTGGATCTCACTCTGTAGACCAGATTGGTCTCGAACTCATAGAGATCCGCCTGGCTCTGCCTCTTGAGTGCTGGGATTAAAGGCGTGCGCCACCACCGCCTGGCCTGGAAGTGGTAATTATTAGTAAATCACTAGTCTGACTTCCAAGGTAAAATTTGTTTTTGGAAATTATAAGAATTACAATATTATGACATAAATATACTATTAAAATAATTCTTTATCCCCCCCCCTTTTCTTTGTGTGTTGGGAAGTAAACCCAGAGCTCTGTGTGTGCTAAATACTCTACCATTGAGCCACATCCAGAGTCCCTGACATTTCTTATTCGTCCCTCTTTCCTTTTTATGAAATGGACATACCCTAGTATGTATGTGTGTAAACTTGAAAATCCTGTATTACAGAATCTTTGCAAGACATAACCTGCCACTTCAAATTTTTAAGTAAGGACTATCAAAGTATTAACACTATGTAGAAGTTGTATGAGGAAAAGGGTGTATCTAGACTCACAAGGGGAAAGTATAGATCTTAGAAGTTATAAAAATATATTTCCAAATTGAAATGGCCTATAGCAAAACATAAAAATGATATTCTTGATCTATAGCACTATGATCTATAACAGATCTGAAACTGTGCCAGAAGCACCATGGGAGTGAGGTAAGGAAGGACTTACAGAGACTATGTAATGATACAGAAATAGAGTGTCTCAGAAAATACTAGCAAGACAATGCTTCCCCATGATAAGTGACTCATCTTGAGTTCAGGAACCATGTGTCTCATTTTTAACAACTGTGAAGGCTTGGGAGACAATTTGGTAGCAGAAGAATACACACCTGAATTCTGTTTGCTTAGGGAAAGCAGAAGGGCTATAGCTATGCAGAGAATTACTCAGAACAGTCATATTTGTTGGAAGTACTCTTTCTCTGTGGGAGCATAGTGCAAAGGTCTTTGTATAAAGCACAGAAAACTACCTAGAATTAACTGTTTTATCTAGATGTCTAGCAGAGTTATTATACAGAATGGAAGTTACAAAACCCAGAAAAAGTATGAAAAAAAAAAACAAAAAAAAAACAAAACCTGCCTGCAGGCACTGGAGAACAACTCACATAGACAGGATCTTTAAAGGTTCTTTTGCTTTTTTATTTTTTTTTATTTTGTTTTTTGAGATGGGAATTTCTCTAGCCCTGGCTGGCTTTGTTTTCTTTTGGTAAGGATCTTTAAAGGTGATGGTCCATGAAGGAACAGATGTACACAGGAAGAATTCATGTTTATTTTGGCTTTTTTTTTTTTTTTCAGAAAGTTTCAGTTTGTCATCTGTGGTGGAACAGAGCCCAGGAAGACAATGATAGTTTTTTTGGCATCAGCAAGATGGTGGAATAAGTGCTTACTTTGGCAGCACATACAGTAAAATTGGAACAATACAAAGATTAGCATAGCCACTGTGCAAGGATGACACACAAATTCGTGAAGTGTTCATATTTTAAAAGAGATAAAAGGTAGAAAGGAAACCCCATCCCTCATCCTTTGCAGAAACACTGATTTAACAATCACATATACAGCAATATATTTTTATGAGTGGTATAGAATCCAATAAAGATGATGCAGGACTCCACAGAGTACAAAACAGGAAACAGCCACTTTTGAAACCTTTAAGAAGAATCTCATTTCCCCGAATCATCCCTTTCTTCATGATAGCTAAGACAGAATTTACATCAGTTGATCTATACCACTAAAGCAATATAAAATGAGCAGAATATACTTAACATCTTTAGCATTTCTGGGCACTGCCCAAGTGACATATCTTAACCCACTTTAGTGCAACTGCTGACGTCACCTGCATAAACTTTCAGAGGCAACTAAAAAGGAGTGGTAACAAACTGAAGCTAATAGCACACAGTCAAGACTTCTTCCCGGATGGGGTAAAGAAGAGTGCAACAGGCGTCTAGGGTCCCAGCCTTTCAGTACACTGTTTTAGAAGAAAGTGATGTGCAGCTATGGTCCCTGTGGTGATGTCCCTGTGGACAGTATAGTTCTGCAAGATTGAGAAAGGGCATACAATCAGAAGGTTTTTTTTTTTTTCCCTCAGAGGGAGAGAAAAGAACAGAGTGCCTTGGTCTTTTCAATATACTACTCTAGGGAAAAGAGATGAGGGATTTACTGTGGCTGTTTTTGAGTATGAACAAATTGCAAGAGACTCATAATCTTGAGACTCTCAGGAAGAATGGAGGAATGATACATATCCATAGAAAAGATTTGAGAGGTTCCCAGATTCTCAGATGGATTGATTGGTAAAAGCCTTTCCCTGTTAAAGCCAGTCCATAAGGACCAAGGGAGACAGCTGTTTTTATTTTTCATTTTGCTGATAGAAAAAGTCAAATTTACAAGAAATATGAAGAGTCAAGTGATATGATGTCTTGTAACTGATGCCAAAAAATGAAATTCTATGAATTACCTGACAAAGAATTTAAAATATCTTTTAAAAAGTGAAATATAAGAAAATAGATACAGATAAGGTAATTAGAGAAAGAATGTCTGAACAGCATAATCAATAAATAAAGAGAAACCACAAGGGAAAAGTAAATGAGAACCTAACATAGTTCTGGAGTTGAAGAATATCACACTTGAATTGAAATATTCAATAGAATAACATTCTTGATATAATAAGAGAAATACTTGGTGAAATGATTGGTAGATACCCAAAATGATCTGTGCATGGGACAAAGAGAATTAAGTGAAAAAAGCCTGTGAAGTTTAAGGGAACATTATATGCAATATGGAATTACAAGAAGGAAAAGTGAGAGAGAAATGGACAAAAATTTGAAAGAAATAATGACTAAAGACTTTTCAAATCTAAAGAGGGAAATGGACATCAATTATTAAAGCCCAAAGCACACTATTTAGATAAATTAATATCTAGATCAATGCATGTTATAACCTGACTGTCATGAGTCAAAGACAGATATTTTGAAAGCAACAAAAGAAAAAGGAACTTGTGTACAAGGAAGCTTTATAAGATATGGCAGATTTCTCAGTAGAGGCTTTTCAGAACAGAAGAGAATGGAATGATGAATTTTGCATACCATCAGAACAAACCATTTAGCAAAAATATTGTGCCTAGTAAAATGATCCTTTAAAGATAAGAGAGAAAGATTTTCTTATACAAATAGTAGCAAAGGTAATTTATCGCAAGTAGACTTGCCTAGCAAGAAATACAAGGAAAGAGTTCTTTAAGTTGGAGCAGAAAAGGGTGCTTACTATATGGCATAAAATAAAATTGAAGTATAGAATTTATGGGTGAAGGCAAAGATAGAAACATGAAGACATGAATATTATTAAGATAGTATATAAATCACTCATAATTTTAATATAAAATTAAAAGACAATTATTAAGAGTAATTATAGTTGCAAAATTTATCAGTGAATACATGCTGATGTTAGTGGTGATGTCAGTGACAAAAATTTGGGGAAAGAATTGTAGAATTTTTGTATGCAAATAAAACTATAAACTTACAGGCTGAGGAAATGGCTCATCAGGTATCATGAGAATCTGCTTTCAAATCCCTGGCACCTATATAAAAAGCCAGGCATGGTCATATGTACCTGTAACCCCTATGCTGCCTGGGATAGACAGGAGGATCTTTGGAGTATGTTGGCTTATAGAAACCCTGCCTCAAGAGAATAAGGTAGAGCACGATAGAGTAGGACACATGAGGTCATCCTCTGTCCTGTACATGGGTACACACCCCCCTACATGTATATGTCCCTTCTCTTTCACACACACACACACACACACACACACACACACACACACACACACACGCACACACGCACACAATTAGCTTAGAATAGATGATTATAAGATGCATTATATAAGTATCGTGGAAAACAAAAAGAAAATATGTACAGAAATTTAGAAGTGGTCTAGGCTAAATATAACTTTGTAGTAAAGTGGTTGCCTGGCATGCAAAAGCCCTGTATTCAGTCCCCACCACTGGAAAATATCAGAGAAAAATATAAAGGAAGATTATAATAATAGTTCTTGTAGGACACTATGCTAGCTTAGATGCACATGTTCATTAGACTGATAGAAAGAGGTAAGGTGCTGTATCAATTTTTGGCATTTGAACTGATAGAATTTTCTTCTCTCTCTCTCTCTCTCTCTCTCTCTCTCTCTCTCTCTCTCTCTCTCACTCCCTCTCCCTCTCTCCCCCCCCCCCCCCCCCCCCCCCCCCCCCCCCCTCCCCCCCTCTTTCCCCCCCCCCTCTCTCCAGGGTTTCTCTGTGTAACAGCCCTAGCTGTCCTAGAACTCACTTTGTAGACTAGACTGGCCTCGAACTCATAGAGATCCACCTGCCTCTGCCTCCAGAGTGCTACGATTAAAGGCATGTGCCTCCACTACTCCAGGCTAATTTTCCAATAGCACATATATATTATAGATAAAAGATGTGTGCTGTGGGATGTTCTGTATGACAAATATGTTAATAAATAAAGCACTGATTGGCCGGTAACCAGACAGGAAGTATAGGCGGGACTAACAGAGAGGAGGATTGAGGGAATAGGAAGGTGGAGAAAGACACTGCCAGCCACCGCCAGGACAAACAGCATGTAAAGATGCCGGTAAGCCACGAGCCATGTGGCAAGGTATAGATTTATAGAAATGGGTTAGTTTAAGATATAAGGACAGTTAGCAAGAAGCCTGCCACGGCCATACAGTTTATAAGTAATATAAGCGTCTGAGTGATTATTTTATATGTGGGTTGTGGAACTGCGGGGTTTGGTGGGACCTGGAGAGAAGCTCTCCAGCAACAGAGGTGACTTTTTCAACTAAGGATGTAGTCATCATTCAGGGAGATGTGTAGTTTGGAAGGGATATGTTTTCAAGAAGACATAAAATCCTGCAATCTTGATTATATTGTATTGAAGAGGTAGAGATTTAAGTGGAGTTGTAAATTAGGCAGTTGTCCGTCTGAATGTGAAGTTGTGTAAAGTGTTGGCTGTCACTAATTTTCTACTGATTTTAAAGCTAAGGGCTGGTTGAAGACAAGGAGTTAATGTAGCTAGAGGTGAACTGAGGTGAAGACAGATGCTAGGGAACTGCAGCATTTCAATTTAGGTGGAAGAGGAGAATTTTCAATAAGATATGGAAAGTTGTAGCCAGTGAGGTACACGGAGACAAGAAACATTTTTAGAAGTGAAGAACAGAAAACATGTCGGAGAAGAACCAGTTCAATATATGTGTTAATGTTGATGTTGAATAGAATGAAACCTATAAGTATGACTAGCATATTTGGCAACAGGAAATTGTTGCAGATTTTGAAGAGAGTAATTTTGATCAAAACAGAAGAGTGAAGGAGGCTTGACTGAGAACAAGAAAAGAGTAAGTAGAGTGTAGTGACCATACCTTTTTCAGTTCTTAATAATTTTTAAAATTTTAGTTAAAAGATAATTACAGCAATTCTCCCCTTCCCTTTCCTCCCTCTAACCACACTCCCATGTCCAGCCCCTTAATCCCTCTCAAATTTGTGGTCTCTTTTTCTTTGATTATCATTCTCACACATACATATATCAAACATATAAATATATAAATATAACTTGGTAAATAAATCCATTTAGTGTTGCTTATATGCATATGATTTCAGGTGACCACTTGGTGCTGGATAACCAATTAGGAGGCCCATCCCTGGAGAAGACTTAATTCTTCCTTTTCCAGCAGTTGTTAGTTGCCTGTAGTTCTTTGTCAAAGTGCGGTATCTCTTTAATATTTTTTCCCTTCCATGTTATCATGTCTATTAGTGTTGTCATTGTTTGGGTTTTTTTAGGTAGGCATATTGTTGAGGTATCATGGGTATAGCTTCCCTGTCATTTCCAGGAGACACAGTCTCATATCAGACTTCCTGTTCATCTGGTTCTTATTCTGTCACTTCATTTATGATGTTCTTTGAGTCTTAGGTATGGGAATTGAGTTGTAGATGTATTAATTGGGGCAGTCAAATTCAAATTTTGATACATATAATTGCCATAGAATCTGCCTGCTTTCCATATTTTATAAATCTGCCTTTAACATCTTCTACCTATAGTTAAGAGATAGAGATATAAAAATTGATGGCTTCTGAGGAGGGAGAATCAGTTTTCTTTAAGGGTGTGGCTCATGGTAGGTTGACCACACTCGAGTGGATGGCCCCACACTCAGAACAATATGAACAATACAATTGAAGTCAATGGGCTATTGAATTTTTTAAAAGAATACACAAAATTAGGGGTTAGGGGGGAGGTAAGGGTAAATCTGGGAGTTAAGGGGGAAATATATATATATATATATAATATTTTATATGCTCTTTAATTGGGAATCCATTGCTATAAGCTAATATCTGCTATGACATAACACAAATCCTGGTCCTGATACAAAAACACTAGGAATATGATCAAGATATATTTTATGAAATTCTTAAAGAGTTAAAAAATATTTTTTAAAAACAACAACAAAAAATGTCCTCATACTGATGATGGCCCTTTAGAACTGTCTAACCCAATACTTCCTCATTTTGTAGCTAAGTAATGTTATCTAGACACAGAAGCTCTCCTGAGGAGCTTCCCTAATTCTGCCTTTATGAGTGGTGGCCTTTTTCTTGTGAAAGGTCTGTCTCCAGTAGGACTTCCTCTGCAACCTGGTAATGTGCTACTTAATCAAACTCTCTGTATTCTGCTGTTCTGTGTCCATGAATTTTTCCTTAGTCACCCTGAAGTTCTGAAACTCCCTACAAAGTATTAGTTTCTTAGTGAAATTGTTTAAAAAAAAAAAGCAACTGCAGCTGGATTTTTGTTGTTGTTGTTGTTTTGGTTTTTTTGTTTGTTTGTTGTTTTTTAAGACCAGGTTTCTTTGTGTAGTAGTCTTGGCTGTCCTGGAACTAACTCTGTACACCAGGCTGGCCTCGATTCTAAATTAAGAACTGTGAACTGGAGGCTGTGAAGCCCCCATGGGACTGGACTAGGCCCTCTGGATACGGAAGACAGTTGTTTGGCTCTAACTGTTTGGGGGGCACCCAGGCAGGGGGATCGGGATCTGTCTCTGGTGCATGGACAGGCTTCTGGGAATCCAGTGCATGTGGTGTGATGCGTTGCACAGCCTTGGTGCAGTGGGAAGGAGCCTGGACCTGTCTAGGCTCAGTGTGCTGGACTCTGCTGACTCCCCATGGGAGACCTCGATTTGGGGGATGTAGGGATGTGGGGTGGCTTGGGAAAGAGGGCTGGGGGTGGGAGGAGGGAGGAGGGGGGATCTGTGGATGGTATGTGGAGTGAGTAGAAAAGTTAATAAAGAAAAATGAAAAAAAAAAGAAAAATAAAGAATTCTAATGTTGAAATTTGCATAGGTTTTTGTAGAATAAAGCCTAGAAAACTAAATGTAGATTGAGTAGTGATCCTAGTGTGATTATAGGATGGGTGGGGTCCCACAGAGGTTTCCTAGTGAGATCTGAGCTTGCTTTACCCAGCAGGGCTGCATTAGGGGATGGCTTGACTATGTGCATGGTTACCAGGTGTTTGGAAGAGTCTGTACTTGGCTGTTCTAGGGGGAGGTCTTTTGCCACACCCCTTGATATTCCTATAAAAAGCCCTTTTGAAGAAACAAAAGGGGATAATTGATCCAGGTCCTCCCAAAGCTATCCCATGTTTCTGTCTGTCTTCTCCACACATCTTTCTATGTAAATATTTCTTATTCCTCTCTCCTCAAGAGTACCCTGGGAAAAAGTGGGAGCTGGCCTCCCACAGATGGTGCCAGAACTAGGGACATAACTAGGGACTTGGCAAAAGGAGAGTAGCGGACATTGTGAGAGCATGGGGGCATGCCCGCTAATGCATTAAAAGTAAAGGCAACGGTATTCTATTTTCAGGAGTAAAATTGTATATAGATAAAGCAAAGTGGCTGAAAGAAAAGCCGAAGGGAGAAGGTAGGCTGCAGTGAGTCTCTCTCTGTCTGTCTAGGTTTCTTTCTTTCTCTCTTTTAATTTCTACCTATTAAATTAAGTAAAAATATAGGGTTAGGTATAGGAATATTGGGTAAGAGGAAACTTTGGGTAAGAATAGAATTTCCCTAGTGCTGAAATGGGGCAGGGAAATAGTAAGCAGATCTTCAAAGATTCACTTGTAGAAAGCTTAAAAACTGGAGGGGTTAAGGTGGAACCATAACAAGTACGGAGATTTTTGGAGTTCATAGAGGAACTGTGTCGTTGGTTCTCTGACTATGGGAATCTGAACACATACTCCTGGAGGAGAATCGGAGCAGAAATGCAAAAATACTATGAAGAAAACAGGCCAGAAAAGATTCCTGTGGAAGCTTTTGGTCTGTGTACAGCTTAGATCTTAGTCCTGAGCGGCAGGAGGAAAATTTTCCCTGAGGCAGACAAGAGTGAGACAAAACTCTCTTTTCCAGTGCCGCTGGATAAAAATGCTTGTTGATAACATCGTACAATCAGGGTTAGTTTCCTATAGGCCATGAAGCTGAGTTTAAGGAACAGCAGTCTTGGAAAAAACTTAGTAATTTCTCTTACTCAAAAAACTGGAAGCTCTTCAGGTCTCTTTTTCTTTCTGTAAAGGCAGAATTATATTCACCTGGAAGGAACATCTATCAGAATGGGAGAGTCACCTGTAATTGCCCTAGCACAAAATCCCCTGGAGCATTGCAGACCCTCACTGTTAGTGCTGTCTCATCTTCAAGCCAGCATTTGGGAGGTGGCTAGCAGGAGGAAGAAGAGTGAGATTTAAGTCCCTAGCAGTAGCTGCAGTGGCAGCATGAGAAAAGCTGAGGCTGCATTTGGTCATACAAACGAGGCAGAAAGGGGGATACAAGCCCCTACCCCCAGAACAGAAAGCAGTTAGCAGAGGGCTGAGCTGAGGCCAATGTGTTAGGGACTCTGCAACTTGGGGGGCGGGGTAGACAAGCAGGGACAAAGGGAGGAAATCTCTCTGAAGAGGCTCTGTTTCAAGTACTCTCATTGGTTTTTTTCACTGATCCAGTGAGGCGGGAGAGCGAGCCCCGAGGGGTTTTCACTTCTGGCACCAAGTGCCAGTCCATGTGTGTGGGCGAGTGGGCAGGCATGACCCACTCTGGAGACAGTGCCAGGTGGAGAGTTTGATTAAGGAGATACACCTGTGAAACGGTAACACAGGTGTCCTAATGTGAGCTCAGGGAAGAAAAAAACCTCCCATGGCAAAAGAGCAAAAGCTCGATCTTGATTTTAGTACAAATACAGAGCCCTTTTAGACCAGGGTGAGTCCAGACAAAGCTTTCAAATGTCTCGCTTACTAGAGCAGCGAGAGCCCAGGGAAATATCATGTAAATGCATATTCCAATTTCTTTTAAACTCTTAAGGAGTTAAAAACGGCTTGCTGCTGGTACAGGTACAGTCTAAAATGCTGCTTTTTCCCAAGTGCTGTTAGAAAGCTTAGCTTACCTCCCAGGTATGGGAAACAGGTGACCATTAAAATGCTAATGTCACTTGTCAGACCACTTTGAGACACTTTAGAAAGCAAAGGACTGACCACTGAGAAGTTGCTTTGGGTGCGGAAAAAGCTTAAGGACCAATAGGGAACCTGGGTTGTGCTTGAGATGGAAGAGGAAACATTAGGCTAAGAGAAATCTATCAAAGACAGGGCACTCATGGCAGTCTTAAGATGCACCTTCAAAAAAATTAAGAAGGGAGAAATTGTAACCTCAGTCAGACATCAAACGAAGCTTGATGGCTGCCTGAGTGTTTGGTGCAATGTGTGGAGCAGAGGAATGTCAGCTCCAATGATGCTCCTCCAGAAGAGCTGGAGTGAGAGCAGCGGAATCAACATCCCTGATATTGAGATTCCATCCTGCAGTCTGGGGAAAGTAGGAGAATAAGGGGCCTCCAGACCGCTGAGGAGTTTGGGACAAAGGTTTTGTCGCCATTTAGTAATGAGACAGAGCCCGGAGCCACACCACTTTTGTTTACTAGCAGCAAATTAATGTGTGGCCCCTTTAAGAAACAGTTTAAGTCTTACCAGCTAAACAGAAAAGTGGCTCAGTTACTCTGGCAGCCATTCTGGCTCCAGGCAAGGCTTCACCAGGAAAGCTAATTGAAAGTGCTGCTGTAACTGAGTGAAGTTTCAGCAACAGTTATTTGAATTGTGGCACTCAGGGGAGCTGCAATAAGTAAAGGGACAACCCCCTGGCTGGTGACCCTCTGCCACTGGGCTCACTTCTGCCGGTTCCAGAATGGCTGAGAGGGCCCGGCAAGAAAGGTGGCTTTGGGGCAGTGGTGTGGTCCTGAGTGTTACAGCCCCCTAGCAGCAAGTGTTACAGCCCCCTAGCAACGACTCTCACTGAATTCTGGGGTCTAGGGAGCTGGATACAAAGACTCTAGAGCCATTGATGAATTAGATTCTGACTTCAGATTGTCAGGAAAACTTTCAGGATGATATCAAAGCTGACTGTGAACTTTGAACTACAGGAATGAAGCAATTTTGAGTTCACCTACAATATTTTTTCTAGTTTTTTGAGACAGGGTTTCTCTGTGTCATTTTGGGGCCTGTTCTGGATCTCTCTCTCTCTGTAGACCAGGCTGGCCTCAAACTCACAGAGATCTGCCTTGCTCTGCCTTTCGAGTGCTGGGATTAAAGGTGTGCACCACTGCAACCCAGCTCACGTACAGTTTTAACTGTGGTAACTCATGATTTGCATACTCTGTCTTGTTGGAAGAAAATGTAAATAGTTCTGTAAAGAGATCTTTTCTAGATGTTTGCTAAAATTTGTAAAGTAGTCCTATAGAGTTTGCTTTTTAAAAAGTGTAAATATGTATGGTGATATTCATGCTAGTTGTAAATATTTATAGTAATGTTCATAGTAGCATTATGTTAATTTATTAATGAACCATGATTTGGTGAAGCTAAGGGAATCTTTAAGTTTGATGCAGTTTATTTGATGCGTTTGCATTGAGAGTTTTGATTTAGAAAAGAGTTTGGCACAGCTAAAGCTATTATAGACATCTTAGACCAATTCAAAAAGAACATTCCATCTTTATTATCCTCTACTCCTTTACTGGGGGATGTGGCAGCCCAGGGATCGCTGTGGATGTTCCAACTAATTGCAGGCTCTTAGTAGGGGCCTGAATCAGAGCTGAGTTAGTTTCTGTACCCCCTCTTGCCAGAGGCTGGTAGTCAAAGATGGGCAACTTTCTTCTTGCTAGCTTCCAACCTAAGTCAGACTATGCTTGATAGAAAGTGTATTTCCATGACTGATAAGGAAGATTAGTAAAGAAGAATGACCTAAGACAGGCACAGTCTATCTGAAGGGCCTGGGGGGTCCCTTATTATATAAAGAGGGGGGAGCTGTGGGGTCTCACAGAGGTTTCCTAGTGAGATCTGAGCTTGCTTTACTCAGCAGGGCTGCATTAGGGGATGGCTTGACCATGTGCATGGTTACCAGGTGTTTGGAAGAGTCTGTACTTGGCTGTGCTAGAGGGAGGTCTTTTGCCCTGCCCCCTGGTATTCCTATAAAAAACCCTTTTGAAGAGACAGAAGGGGCCAGTAAATATTGACCCAGGTCCTCCCGAAGCTATCCTGTGTTTCTGTCTATTTTCTCCACACTGTCTATGTAAATATTTCTTATTCCTCTCTCCTCAAGAGTACCCTGGGAAAAAGTGGGAGCTGGCCTCCCACAAGAAGGGGAAGTTTTGGTGCCATAATTTATCTTCATTGGTGTTGGACTTTTAATCAGTTGAAATGTATTTCTGTACCACAATGTAGGTGTCGATAAAAGTGTTGCTTAATTGTCTTATAACATTAAAAAAAAAACAGAAAAACATTTTAAAAGCAAACTAAAAATATGACAACTTAACGTTTTCTATGGAAAAATTCCTATATAGCCTATTTAAATAACTTATTAAGCAAATGGAACAAGCTTTTCAGCACAGGCATTATAAATTTTCAAAAAGCAGCTTGCATACTGTAAGACACTGACAGTCAGGGTCATGCTTCCACACAAATGAGCAGTGGTGTAGTGCAAATGTGTAGTAGAAATTCAGTGCATGTTCTTTAATTGGGAAGTTTTTGCTATAGGCTCATAACCTGCTCTAATAAGACCCCAAATCTTAATCTTGCTGGGAAAAGCACTTGGAACATTTGGATAGCATTCCTGCATAGATTTTGTTATGGAAACAGAAATCAGTTTTTTTTTTTCCTTTTATTTTCCACTAAGCTTTTCCCAGCAGGACCAATTCTTGGGGGATATCACTTATTTGAAGTCTGATAAATTATGGGGCTGGAGAGATGACTTAGTGGTTAAAAACACTGGCTGCTTTTCCAGAGGACTGAGTTTGATTCCAAACAGCTACATTATGGCTATCTCCAGTTACAGGGGACCCAATGCTGCCTTCTAGCTTCTGAAGGCACTGCACGTCCACAATACACAAACACATGCAGGCAAAACACCCATACACATAAAATAAAATAAACCTTAAAAGTGTCTAATAAATTCATTAGTGAATTTATCTGATACTGAGCATATATTTGTTGGTAGACTTTTAATTATTATTTCTTTAATTCCATTGCTTATTATTGATCCATTTAGGTTCTTAGTTGTTTGTTTTGTGGTAGGCCATAGGTTTATAGACATTTGTCCATTTCTGTTAGATTTTCCAATATAGTGGGATATAAGTTTACAATATAGTCTCTAACAATCCTTTGGATTTTAGTGGTACATGTTGTAATATCGTCCATTTCATTTGTAATTTTATTCTTTTAGTTGTTTTGGCTAAGGGCTTATCAAGTTTTTATCCTTTTAAAAACCAGTTATGTGTTTCATTAATCCTTTATATCATTATTTTAGTCCTGGTTTTGTTAATTTCCCCCATGATCTTGACTTTTTTCTTTCTTGGTTTTAAGTTTGGCTTATTTTTGATGTTTTCAATGTCTCTGTGTGTTTGAGTACCCATAGCTCTAAAATTCCCTATTAGAACCTGCTTAGACTGTATCCCATAGATTCTGGAATGTTGTGTCTCCATTTTTGTTTGATTCTATATGTTTAAAATTTTCATCTTTGATTTTTTTAATGACTCACCATTCAATTGTGTAATTTTAATTACATGTAGGTATGTGTGTTGGGGTTTGTGCATGTGAGTATACTGCCCTCAGAGGGCAGAAGAGAGTGTCAGATACCCTGGAGCTAGACTTACAGGCTCTTGTGATATGTACAATGTTGGATGTTGGGAACTAAGTTCATGTCCTCAAAGAGCAGGAAGTGCGTTTTAACAGCTCCCAGAGTAATTATTTTTAATATTTATTTATTTTGGTTTTTTTCATTTTTCTTTATTAACTTTTCTACTCGCTCCACATACCATCCACAGATTCCCCACTTCCTTCCTCCTCCCACCCCCCAGCCCTCTTTCCCAAGCCACCCCACATCCCCACATCCCCCAAATCGAGGTCTCCCATGGGGAGTCAGTAGAGCCCAGCATACTGAGCCGAGACAGGTCCAAGCTCCTTCCCACTGCACCAAGGCTGTGCAAGGCATCACACCACATGCACTGGATTCCCAGAAGCCTGCCCATGCACCAGAGACAGATCCCGATCCCCCTGCCTGGGTGCCCCCCAAACAGTTAGAGCCAAACAACTGTCTTCCGTATCCAGAGGGCCTAGTCCAGTCCCATGGGGGCTTCCCAGCCTCCAGTCCACAGTTCATGGGCTTCCACTAGTGTGGCCGGTCATCTCTGCATGCTCTCCCATCATGATCTCAACGTCCCTCGCCTGCAGAATC
>CABHPR010156703.1:0-31925 GCA_902168415.1 Peromyscus melanophrys
AGTAGCCACAGCCAGAAGGATCCCAGAAGAATTTTCTACCAGGAAACACATAGTCACAACACTATCCTAAGAGCCAGAGAGGGCAACAGAAATCAAAGAACAAAACACCCACCCAACAAAGACAATACCAGGTATCAGCACCTAGAATTACAATCATTCCCAACCCAGATGCCTGGACATCAGTGCAAAAATGTAATAACAGCAAGGATAATATGTCTCCATTAGAGCCCAGCAACCCTACCACCCTAATGGGAAATCTTTTCTCATTCTGTAGGCTGTCATTTTGTCTTATTTACTGTGTCCTTTGCCTTACAGAAGCTTCTCAGTTTCAGAAGGTCTCATTTATTGATTGTTGCTCTCAGTGTCTGTGCTACTAGTGTTATATTTAGGAAGTGGTCTCCTGTACGAATGCGTTCAAGGCTACTTCCTATTTTCTCTTCTGTCAGGTTCAGTGTAACTGGATTTACGTTGAGGTCTTTGATCCACTTGGACTTGGTTTTTGTGCATAGTGATAGATATGGATCTATTTGCAGTCTTCTACAGGTTGACACCCAGCACCATTTGCTGAAGATGCTTTCTTTTTTCCATTGTATGACCTTGGCTTCTTTGTCAAAAATCAGGTGTTCATAGGTGTGTGGATTAATGTCAGGGTCTTCAATTTGATTCCATTGGAATTGTCAGTTTTTGTGCCAATACCAATCTGTTTTATTACTATAGCTATATAGTAGAGCCTGAGGTCAGGAATGGTGATGCCTCTAGAGGTTGCTTTATTGTACATGATTGTTTTGGCTATCCTGGGTTTTTTGTTTCTCTATATGAAGTTGAATATTATTCTTTCCAGGTCTGTGAAGAATTGTGTTGGTATTTTGATGGGGATTGCATTGAATCCGTAGATTGCTTTTGGTAAGATTGCCATTTTTATTATGTTAATCCTACCTATCCATGAGCATTGGAGATCTTTCCATTTTCTGATATCTTCTTCAATTTCTTTCTTCAGAGACTTAAAGTTCTTATCACACAGGTCCTTCACTTGGTTAGTTAGAGTTACCCCAAGGTACTTTATATTATTTGTGGCTATTGTAAAGGGTGATGTTTCTCTGATTTCTTTCTCAGCCCATTTATCATTTGCATATAGGAGGGCTACTGATTTTTTGAATTAATCTTGTATCCTGCCACATTATTGAAGGTGTTTATCAGCTGTAGGAGTTCCCTCATAGAATTTTTGGGGTCACTCATGTATACTATGATATCATCTGCAAATAGTGAAATTTTGACTTCTTCCTTTCCAATTTCTATCTCTTTGATCTCCTTTTGTTGTCTTATTGCTCTAGCTAGAACTTCGAGTACTATATTGAATAGATATGAGGAGAGTGGACAGCCTTGTC
This sequence comes from Peromyscus melanophrys, assembly GCA_902168415.1. Taxonomy (NCBI): domain Eukaryota; kingdom Metazoa; phylum Chordata; class Mammalia; order Rodentia; family Cricetidae; genus Peromyscus; species Peromyscus melanophrys. The sequence continues at coordinate 1,386 of CABHPR010156703.1, forward strand.
TTGTTCCTAATTTTAGTGGAATTGCTTTGAGTTTCTCTTCATTTAATTTGATGTTGGCTGTTGGCTTACTGTAAATTGCTTTTATTATGTTTAGGTATGTTCCTCGTATTCCTGATCTCTCCAAGACCTATATCATAAAGGGGTGTTGGATTTTGTCAAAGGCTTTTTCAGCATCTAATGAGATGATCATATTGTTTTTTTCTTTTAGTTTGTTTATATGGTGCATTACATTGACAGATATTTATATGTTGAGCTATCCATGCATCGCATGAGAGGAAGCCTACTTGATCATGGTGGATGATTTTTTTGATGTGTTATTGGACTTGGTTTGCCAGTATTTTATTGAGTATTTTTGCATCAATGTTCACAAGGAAGATTGGTCTGTAGTTCTCTTTCATCTTTGTATGGTTTGGGTATCAGTGTAACTGTAGCCTCATAAAAAGAATTTGGCAGTGTTTTTTTCTGTTTCAATTGTGTGGAACAGTTTGAAGAGTATTGGTATTATCTCTTTTTTAAAATTCTGGTAGAATTCTGCACTGAAACCATCTGTTTTTGGGCTTTTTTTGGTTGAGAGATTTTAATGACTGTTTCTATTTCCTTAGGGGTTATTGGTTTATTTAAATTGTCTATCTGGTCTTGATTTAAATTTGGTATGTGGTACCTATCCAAAAATTTTTCCATATCTTTTAGATTTTTCCAATTTTGTGGAGTACAGGTTTTTGAAGTATGACTTGATGATTCCCTGGTGATTTCCTCATTGTTTGTTGTTTTGTCTCCCTTTTTATTTCTGATTTTGTTAATTGGGATGTTCTCTCTTTGCCTTTTGGTTAGTTTGGATAAGGGCTTTTCTATCTTGTTGATTTTCTCAAAGAACCAACTCTTTGTTTCATTCATTTCAGCCCTCAATTTTATTATTTCTTGGCATCTATTCCTACTGAGTGAGTTTGCTTCTTTTTGTTCCAGAGCTTTAAAATGTGCTGTTAAATCGCTAGTGTGAGATTTCTCCAACTTCTTTATGTGGGCATTTAGTGCTATGAATTTACCTCAGCACTACTTTCATAGTGTCCCATAAGTTTGGGTATGTTGTACATTCATTTTCATTGAATTCTAGGAAGTCTTTAATTTCTTTCTTATTTCTTTCTTGACCTTTTGGTGATTCAGTTGAGCATTATTTAGATTCCATGAGATTGTAGGCTTTCTGTAATTTTTGTTGTTGTAGAAATCTAACTTTAAGCCATGGTGGTCTGATAAAATACAGGTGGTTATTCCAATTTTTTTTTGTATCTGATAAGATTTGCTTTGTGTCTGAGTGTGGTCAATTTTAGAAAAGGTTCCATGGGAGGCTGAGAAGAAGGTGTATTCTTTTTTGTTAGGGTGTAATGTTCTGTAGATATCTATTAACTCTATTAGAGTCATAACATTGGTTATATCCCTTATTTCTCTGTTAAGGTTCTGTCTGGCAGACCTGTCCATTGGTGAGAGTGGGGTGGTGAAGTCTCCTACTTCTAGAGCGTGGGGTTTGATGTGTCTTTTATGCTTTAGTAATGTTTCTTTTACATATGTGGGTGCCTTTGTATTTGGAGCATAAGTGTTCAGAACTGAGACTTCATCTTGGTGGATTTTTCCTATGATGAATATGTAATGTCCTTCTCAATCTCTTTTGATTGATTTTAGTTTGAAATCTATTTTGTTAGATATTAGGATAGTCTTTTCCAAGCCTTTAACTATGAGGTAGTGTCTGTCTTTAAAGTTGAGGTGTGTTTCTTGTATGCAGAAGGATGGATCCTGTTTTCATATCCATTCTGTTAGCCTGTGTCTTTTTATAGATGAATTGAGTCCATTGATATTAAGGGATATTAATGAACAATTATTGTTAATTCCTGTTATTTTTTGGTGGTAGTGTGTGTGTGTGTATTTCCCTTCTTTGGGATTTGCTGCTGTGGGGTTTTCTATCGCCTGTGTTTTAGTGGGTGCATCTAACTTCCTTAGGTTGGTGTTTTCCTTCTAGTGCTTTCTGTAGGGCTGGATTTGTGGATAGGTATTGTTTAAATCTGGTTTTGTCTTGGAATGTCTTGTTCACTCTGTCTATGGTGATTGAAAGTTTTGCTGGGTATAGTAGTCTGGGATGGCATCTGTGGTCTCTTAATGTCTGCATTCTATCTGTCCAGGACCTTCTGGCTTTCAGAGTCTCCATTGAGAATTCAGGTGGTATTCTGATGGATCTGCCTTTATAAGTCACTTGGCCTTTTTCCTTTGCTGCTCTTAATATTCTTTCTTTATTCTGTACACTTAGTGATTTAATTATTATGTGGTGAGGGGACTTTTTGGAGGTCTAGTCTATTTGTTGCTCTATAAGTGTCTTGTATCTTCATAGCTATTTCCTTCTTTAAGTTGGGAAATTTTTCTTCTATGATTTTGTTGAATATATTTTCTGTGCCTATGAGTTGGTATTCTTCTCCTTCTTCTGTGGGAGCCCGTTTTCAGGTTCCTTGTGGCTTTACCCAGCAGGTTTGCATAGAGGATGATTAGGACCACGGGCCTGGGTGCAGGTGTCTGAGATGGTCTGCACTTGGCTGTGGTGGGGGGCAGTCTTTTGCTCCACTCCTTGGCATCTCTATAAATACCCTGGGGCAGAGACAGTCAGGGCCCATTGGAATAGGTTCCAGGCCCTCTCATGGCTATCCTGTATTTTCTATCTGTTTCTTTCCACAATCTAAATCCTTCTATCTAATATTTCCTGCTGCTACTCAAGAAAGCTCTGGGGAGTTGTGGGGTTGGTGGGCAAATGCCCCGCATTCTTCTATCTCTATTTTTCTTAGGTTTGGCCTTTTCATGGTGTCTCAGATTTCTTGGACATTTTGTGTTATGACTTTTTTGTCTTTAGTGTTTTCTTTGACTGATGAATCTATTTCCTCTATTGTATCCTCCATGCCAGAGATTCTCTCTTCCATCTCTTGTATTCTGTTGGTTATGCTTGCATCTGTAGTTCCTGTTCATTTACTCAGATTTTCTTTTTACAGCATTCCCTCGGTTTGTATCTTCTTCATTGTTCCTATTTAAATTTTCTGGTCGTAAACTGTTTCCTTCACCTGTTCAATTGCTTTTTCTTGGTTTTCTTGGCTTTCTTTAAGGGATTTATTGATTTCTTCCAATTTTTTTGTTTGTCTTTTCCTCAATTTCCTTAAGAGAATTTTTCATTTCATCTTTAAAGGCCTCTATCATTTGCATGAAGTTATTTTTAAGGTTGCTTTCTTCTGTTTCTTCTAAGTTGTGATGTTCAGGTCTTGCTGTCATAGAACCACTAGGTTCTGGTGGTAATATATTGCTCTTTATGTTGTTGTATGTATTTTTGCACTGGTGTTTCCTCATCTCTTCCTCCAATAGGTGCAAGAAGTGTCTGTGTCTGAGGGAACTTTTCTTGGTCCACTCTGTGCTGGCTGTATCTGTTTCTTAGGGGGCCACTCTTGGTTCAATCTGAGCTCTTGGTCCAATCAGCGTTGGTGGATTCTGTGTCTCAGAGAGCTGCTCTTGGTCCCGTCAGAGCTCTTGGTCCTCTTGGTCTGATCAGAGCTGGTGGATTCTGTGTCCCAGGGAGTTACTGAGGTTACAGGGGGATGGGTGGGTTTGGGCCAGGGAATGGGTCTTTCTCAGGTTGGGAGAGGAGACACTCACCTCTTGTTCCAATCAGAACTGGCAGATTCTTAGGAACTTATTCTTAACTGCAAACAGAACTCTTAACTTGCAAGGTGTATTTTTCCTGCTTTGGTGTCACAATGACCCTGATCAGGGCCATGAGAGGAGATGGGGGAGGGGGAGGGAGAACCAGGAGCCCAAAAGACCAAGAGGCCAGGAGGTGAAAAAAAGAACCTGTGTATCTGGATTATATAGAGAAGGGTAGCTGAGCCAAGGGCATCCCAGCCCCTGGGCTGGAGAAGTTTGGGGTAGGGGGTAGGGTATGTCAGCCATATCCTGTAACAAGTAGGAACTGAGGGATGCTGGGAGAACCTGGCAGTCAGTGTCTGCTTTGATATGTTAAATAGGTACCTCAGCCATTTGTCCAAGGTTTGATACCTAACAGTTTTACTCTTCTCCTTAGGAGCCCCAGTTGAGGAAGTCATCCTTGGAGACTGAGCTGCTGATTTAAAATCATAAGTATGAAGGGCTAAGAGAAACTTGCTACACCTTTTACTTTGTGGTCTAGAAATCAACATCAAACACTTATTCATTCTTTGTTTTCTTCTTTTCTAGAGTATTTTTTTAAAATCTATTTTATTATTTTGTCAGTATTGCTACAGCATTAACAATAATATGTCCCATGATCCACTAGGTGTAATTGAGTTTAAAAGTCTGTTAAATCTTTGATGAATAATACAACAGCCACTCTCATTTGTGTATATTTCAAAGCCAATTAAATTCCCAGAGCTGGCAGAAAGGTTGAGTGTTGTAGAATATTATTTTAAGATGTGTTACACTTGTTTATGCTGTGGAACATTTGTTTAATGTTACAAAAATGTGTTGCATTCTTTTATGTTGCATTTGTTTAACTCTTTGAAGCTGTGTTACTTTGTCTGTCTAAAACACCTGGTGGTCTAATAAAGAGCTGAATGGCCAATAGTGAGGCAGGAGAAAAGATAAGTAGGAAGAAAGAAAGAATGAGCAAGAGAAGGAGGAGAGGAGGACTTCAGAAGCCAGCCACTCGGCCACCCAGCTACACAGCCAGACATGGAGTAAGAAGGAAAGAAAAGGTGTACAGAAATAAAGAAAGGTAAAAACGCAGAGGCAAAAGACAGACAGGGATAATTTAAATTTAGAAAAGCTAGCTAGAAACAAGCCAAGCTAAGGCCGATCATGTATAATTAAGAATAAGCCCCCATGTGTGATTTATTTGGGAGCTGGGTGGTGGGCCCCCTAAAAGAGCCAAAGAGTGAAAAACAACCAACAGTTGAGTAAAAACTTTGTAACTCTTTCCACATTCCTACTCCATGCACTTTCTATAGGGAAAGTCTTCTTGTCAAGATCAGCCAGAGTTGAGGAGTGAAGAGGGCTGGATTATTTAGATACAGGATTTGTATGAAATTTTATTTATCTACCTCTCTGACAGAATCAGAGCTTGGAAAGTGATCTCAGAATGGATCAGAGACATTTTTTTTTTTTGGTTTTGAAGGATGTTGAGTTATGCAAAAAATGTATGGTAAGTGTTTGTCCAAAAAAAAGAATCCTTAAGACAGTACTGTAATGGGTTGTTTGCTTCCTAAGATAGTAACCATGGTCTGCTTCCTGTGTGCTTCTGTAGAAAGACAGAGGTCTCATTTTTCAAACAGGAAGTTTTGTATGAATTAAAAGGCCCTTTTCATTAAAATTTCATGGCCCTATTTCTAGTTCAGAAGTGGCTGGAACATAACAATACTACTGTTTAGCATTAGAGAAGTTCTCTTGGTATGCTACTTGATGTACATGGTCTCAAGTTCTGTTGGTGTTCACTGAGACGCTGATAAATTGAAAGTTACTTTCTGTGCTACTATAAAACGGAGTGAGGATTCCTGGGTGACCGAGAAGGCCCCAGTTGACCCTGTATTACCTTGCTTCTAAGAGAAGACTGGTTCTACACTCCATGGTCCTTACTCTGGTGCTAAACTAGTCTTGGGCATCCCAAGGTGGGATGAGAACTGATCTCTACTGGTGAAATCACAGACTCTGATCTCACAGGGAGGTTAGAGCATCACTATTGGCCTTGCCCTTTGTCTGCTAAGTTCTCTTCCTTCCCTTACTATTCTTGGAAGTTTCTGAAATGGTTTGTGACAGGGAGTGTGATAACTGGAGTATTGATGTCTGTGTTTGTGTGAAAGAGTATGTGTTGACCTTTAAGATTATTATTAGTACTAATAATAATTATCATTATCATTATTATTATTTTATGTGTATGGGTGTTTTGTCTGTAAGTATGTCTGTGTATCATGTGTGTGTGCCTGGAACTGCTGGTTATGGACCATCATGTAGGTGCTGGGAAATGAACCCAGGACCTCTGGAAGAGCAGCCAGTTCTCTTAACCACTGAGCCATCTCTCCAGCCCTTGTGTAGACCTTTGTGTAACAGTGAGACTTCAGTTCGGTTTCCAAAGTTGGCTGCACTAGTTAGTATGTGACCACAAACGAATTGTTTGGATTCTCTCAACCCAATTAAAATTTAATTATGTTTTTATAAAGTTTGTTACTTGACAATTTTATATATGTTATAATGCATTCTAGGAATTCTCTTTCTCACCTACCCTCTCTTACCTCTCTCCTACCTCTAACAACCCCTTACCTGTCCATAGGCCAGGTTAATGACTAGGTTTCTGTGTGATTGGATTGGGATCATTCACTGGAGCCTGGGAGAGTAACCACTGAGCATACAACGGAAGGGATTGACTTTACCTCTCCTTGAATCTATCAGTAGGAAATAGTTCCATAATGTGAAGTAGCACTCCTCACTCTCAAGTGCCTCTTCTATCCTTGTCTGGCTGTTGATGGGCCTCTTCTTGTGCAGACCTACTACAGTAATCCCTTAATCTTAAGAGTTCAGGATGCAATGGCTTCATCTTGCCTAGCAATGACATTGCATAGCCCCGTCCCCACTTTCTGGGTCCCCACAGTCTTCCTGCCCCTGTTCTACAATGTTCACACTAAATGAATTCCAAAGAGCTTCTCATTATTTCACAGCCTTCATATTTGTCACATGGTCCCTTAGATACAGCATTTGCATTAATTTTGAATCTACATGAGCTGAAACTACACAGAATAAAACATCCTGGAGTTAACTCAGCCTTCCCAAACAGTACATCAACTTTTTAGGAAGTTCTAGTTGTAAGTGACATTCTAAGTGCCCCCCTCCTCCCTTACATACCCCCTCTCATCCTCTACATTAGATCTGCCTTCCAATAAAATTTCATCTTGATCCATAGTAATAATTACATTTTTACATTAAGATCACACACACACACACACACACACACACACACACACACACACATACACACACACAGAGCTATGGTTTGGATTAGTGACCTCCAAAGGTCTATATGCTGAAGACACTGATCTACAAGGGTGCTACTGGGGAGTGGTGAATCCTTTAGAAGTTAGGGCCTAATGGGAAATCTTTTTTAAAAAATTTTAAATCTGAATTTATGTTTTGAAATAAAAAGGCAACAAACTTTTTAAAATTGATACTTGGGAACACACTTTAAGATATCATCACATGTTACATTTACTTAGAGTTTACAGATCCAGTCTAAACAATAATCTACCCATCATAAATGTGAGTTCCTTCCTTTCTTTGAGCAAAAAGGAAGCTTATGTGAAATGCTGGACACATCCGGCTAGCCAGCAATGGCTCAGCATCTTTATGAATGAGGAAAAGCCTGGAGCACAGCCTTTCTGATGGGGCCGGACTCCATTCTGCAGCTTCCCATGTGGGCTGCAGGGTCTGTGACTAGATGTCTCCCAAGTCCTGTGTGCCATGGTCCTTTCATTTTTGGTGACAATGTCACCATTGGTTTCCTTTTATTGTAAACTTCAACAGAAAACTCAGCATGCTTACAGACTCTGCACACGGAGTTCAGGGATCTTTCTCGAGACTCTCACCACTTTGGAAAAACCCTTTTTCAGAAGTTTCTGAACTGGATCACTTTCTTATGTGGTGACTTGGACCTTGGGGACATCATCCACACAAATGAGCACTCGTGAGTGAGCATGGCTGGCAGTCCCTTCTGAAGCTGTGCCTATGGCTGGCTGACTCTGCCACATCTCTGCTCTGGCTCAAACCATTTTTCTCCGATTACAGTAGATTCATTTCTCCTCACCTTACATTCTATTTTATAGCTGGTATTTTAGTATGTTCCTGCAGAATTTCTTCATTTCATTCTAATAATTAACAATGGGAGGCTGTTCCATAACCGTCCTCTAGATATTTTGCTGGTCTGTAAAACTAACCTGATTTGTATAAGAACAAGTAAGAAACAAACGCTGGTAGACTTAGCACCTTGCCATCGTGCCCACTACTGATGTATGGTAGCCTTCAAAGAGTCATCAAATTCGCTCATGGTTTCCTCTCACATAAATACTTGATTTTTTTTTTTTGTCAAAAATAAAACATGATTTTTTAAAATAACAAATACATGCTCAGGACAAGTCACCAAACCAGTGGCTACAGTGAATGCTACTGGTGGTCCAACGCTTCATTTCCATACATTACTTCCAAAATAAAGGTTCGAGCCTTTGACTCTGCCCACGGATTCAAGGTCTAAGATGTATCATTTGACACCATCATTTCTATAGTTTAACAAAAACTAGAATGACATTCTTAGTGTGTATAGGGAGTATAAAGTCATGTTTAATTTCTTCATAATTACTTTAAAATTCATAGTATCAGCAAATCTTGCTAATTGTAAAAAGGGTAAATTTGTAATTTCCTCTATTATGATAGTACCATCATTGACATTTATTTGTTCCTAATTCAATTCCATTTCAACTACCTGATGTTGAACTTGAGGTAGCTGCACTGTGGCTGCAGTGCTAGGACAGTGGTATGGTTCACAGTACCATCTGGAACGTCAGATTTGATTTAAATGAGAGGGAAGTAGAGTCTCCCTGAAACGGTTTCCTCATTTGGCATTCAAAACAAAACAAAACAAAGAGAAATAAACCCCCAATCGTTTCCTTAGTGATAAAAATATAGTTCTTTTGTGAGCATAGACACAGTACATGGAATCTGCTTCATCGCATGAAAAGTGGAATCAAGGGAGAAGGACTTGAATTCTGTCACTACCTTCCGGTTAACGCAAGCAAGAATGTGCATAAACTCAAGCTTGTGTGCATACAGTTTCAGCACAGCACAAAGTGACTGGATGAACCAGGACCTGTCCTTTGAGTTTGTCCAGCAGCAGTAACTAGGTGCCGTGGAGTAATCATACAGGAAGTCGGCTTCCACGGGTACCTTCTGGCATGCCATGTCATCGTCACTTCCACTGTCTGTCTCAATGCCACAGTCCAGCTCTGTACCCGGTACTCCATCCAGCCTGGATGATGAAGAGTTTGGGCTTTCCATTCAAGCTTAGGCAACAGTCGCCTCTGAAGTAACTAGTTAATTTTTCCAGGTCAATGGGCCCATTTGTTCCATAAATGATTCCTTCATCACCATGGCTTAGAATCACACAAACAAAACAGCTCCTTTGATTTGCTTCCATGGATGGTCTTTACTTCAAAATTTGTAGCACGAATCTTAAAAGGTCTTATTAATAAAATCAAACCTGAAGCCAGGTATTGGAGTGAACACTGGAAGATCAGAGAGACAGAACCAGCCACAGCCACCTCACCTCGCCAATTCCTCAGCTGATCCTGTTTCCTCCAACTAGAAGCCTCTGAGACCTCATCCAAATGGATCTCAGCTGAACTGCTGCTCAAAAGCCTAAAAGCTTAACCATCCCTAGTTCCTGTTCTTCATGCCTTATATACCTTTCTGCTTTCTGCCATCACTTCCTGGGATTAAAGGCATGTGTCACCATGCCTGGCTGTTTCCAGTGTGGCTTTGAACTCACAGAGATCCGGATGGATCTCTGCCTCCCAAGTGATAGGATTAAAGGCGTGTGTGCCACCATTTTCTGGCTTCTATGTCTATCTAGTGGCTGTTCTGTCTCTGACTCCAGATAAGTTTATTAGGATGCACAATATATTGGGGGACACAATATATCACCACAAAAACTATTAATGGATTTGGAGTCCACTGAGGTTTCGTTGTTCTTAATGGTCACTTTTCTTAATGAGCCATTCCAAGCTCCATGACACAGGACACCCAGCTTTGATCTCACCACCTAATGGGAAATCTTTAGATTACTGAGGGGGCATGTCGTTGAAGGAGCTTATAGAATGTTGGCCTTTCTTATTCTTTGCTTCCTGGCTTATGTTGAAGCCAACAGGTTTGCTGTACTGTCTGTATGCTACCACCAGGACAGGCTGCCTTGTCACAGGTCCGAAGCAACAGGGTCAATGGGTCATGAAGTAAAACTCCAGAATTGTGAGCCAAACATTTCTTTCTCTTCTCTTCTCTTCTCTTCTCTTCTCTTCTCTTCTCTTCTCTTCTCTTCTCTTCTCTTCTCTTCTCTCTTCTTTCTTTCTTTCTTTCTTTCTTTCTTTCTTTCTTTCTCTCTTTCTTCTTTCTTTCTTTCTTTCTTTCTTTCTTTTCTTTCTTTCTTTCTTTCTTTCTTTCTTTCTTTCTCTCTCTCTCTTTCTTTCTTTCTTTTCTCTCTTTCTTTCTATCTATTCATATTTATTTATGTTTATTTTTAAAAAATACATTTATTTAACTTCACTTTATGTGCACTGGTGTGAAGGTGTCAGATCCCCTGGAACTGGAGGTACAGACAGTTGTGAGCTGCCATGTGGGTACTGGAAATTGAATCCAGGTCCTCTAGGAAGAGCAGCCAATGTTTTTAACCACTGAGCAACCTATCCAGTCCTTATGTTTGGTTTTTGAGACAGGGTTTCTGTGTGTAGCTCCTGGAACTCACTCTGTAGACCAGGATGGCCTTGAACTCAGACATCCACTTACCTCTGCCTCCCAAGTGCTGGGATTAAAGGTGTCCACCACCATACCCACAACCCTTTTATTTTTATAAGCTGATAATCTCTGATGTTTAGTTATAGTAATAGAAAGCCCACTAATACAGATAGGCACACATGTAATTAAAACACAACACTCATTAAATGGGATTCATTCTGATATTGTCTGCTCTATTTTACTCTTATTCTATTTTCTAAAAGCATGTCTTTTGATACCAACTAAATTTTATTTCTCTGTTGTGGTCAGTGCTCACCTTTTTGAAGAAAGAAAACAGTACCTTCATTGGATAGCTTTTAGAGTTCTTTAGAAATACTTTGCACAGTGTTAAACATTTTAGCATTTCTGTAGAGGATTTTTCAAGTTGTGAGAAAGAGCCAAGGTAGAATCAACATTAGAGGACCTTGAAGAGGGTGGTACTGTATTTTTGCAAGAGAACATAACTATAAATCTGGCTTATTTTGGAACACTAAGAACTTTAACCTTAGAATCAGAGTCCCAGAAGAATATCTATCATGACTCCAAATCCGGGTAGCCTGTGAATAAAGGCTTAAAAGCTTGATCTGCCCAGGCCAAGGGTTCTTCAAGAGTCTTCAAGGACACATACAATCTTGGAGTTTTAAAAACAGTCCCTTTAGCTGAGACTCACCTTTCCCCTGTAACAGCACAGTGAGGACTCGAGTGGTTCATGAATTTACCAGGGCAGATTCAGCTGCTGAGAAACACTGCAGTTGTTGACTGGCTGGTTGCCATGGTATCATGGACCAGAAGCTGCCACTTAGCAAGCACAATGAAAGTGAAGAATCAAAAATGAAAGTTAGGGGAAAAAAATACAAGTTAGTCACGGGCTATTTTTGACATTCCTCGGCACTGGTTATTTTATTGCTTAAGAATTGTTTTACTTTATGGGTACAGGGGTTTTGTTGACATGTTTGCCTGTGCACCATGTGTATGCCAAATACCCACAGAGGCCAGAAGAAAGCATTTTTGAATCACGTGGAACTGGGGTTAAAGATGGTTGTGAGCTGCTGTGTGGGTGCCGAAGATTGAACCTTGGTCCTCTGAAAGAACAGCCAGTTTGCCCACTTGAATGTGAGTGTCAGAGAGAGGGTGTAGAGGTTACTGTGGGAGGAATCTGGACAGACCAGTGCACTCTTGTTCTTTCACTCTGTAGAGAATCAACTCTGCAAGTGGCCCTGTGGCGTTGGCTCTCTTGTTAATGAAACTTCTCTTTTGTTGGCTCAGAGTCTCATTGTCAAAGGCATAACTGAACAATTCTGGGTGTTATACTCAAGTGCCTGTAACTTAGTGCTTTGGTGACAGTCTGTCCAGGTGGCCAAGATGGGTAAGGGAGAACACACACAGCAGTAAAGTGGGTGAGTCTTAGCCTGGTGGGTGGTGTTAGAAGATGATGGACAGGAGCACATCAAGAAGGGGGCCAGAAGTCTGGGTGATGGACCACATAGACACATTGGAATCTATGAATTCCAAGAGTGCCCTTGGCTGAGATTCTAGAGGAACACCACTGACAGAGGAGCTGAGCTCTCCAGAACTGACCGAGACTTAGATTCAGTGGAGAGTTGAGGACTCAGTGGTTCTAAGTGTGAAAAGGAGAACTCCAGAGGCCACACATGGGCTTTATCATGTTAGGCATGTAGACGCAAAGGGTTTTGCCAAAGAGGCACTTTTGTTGGGAAATACAGTAGTAGGTGGTAAGATTCAATGTCAAAAAAGAAGATGTCACAAAAGATGACATAGAATAGTTTCTGGTTTTGAGGTTTTTTTTTTTTTTCCGGTTTTTCAAGACAGGGTTTCTCTGTGTAGCTTTGCGCCTTTCCTAGAACTCACTCTGTAGACTAGGCTGGCCTTGAACTCACAGAGATCCGCCTGCCTTTGCCTCCCAAGTGCTCGGATTAAAGGCGTGTGCCACCACTGCCCAGCAGTTTTGAGTTTTTAAAAAAGAATAGCAATGTCCTCGTAGGGCCTGGAAAACAAGTGTGTTTACGTGAGTGTGCATGCAGCAGGATGTGAGGAACTGGGAAAGTTATTAGGAAGCTTTTTCAAAATTACCCCAAGCCATTTGAAAGTGAGAATGACAAAAGCAGCTGTGACATGTCTTACGAGTCTTTCCCTGTCCCACCAGCCAGCTCCCCAGTGACACAGAGACTTCCTATTAATTATGAAGGCTTGGCCTTCACTTAAGCTTATCCCACTAGCTCTTATAACTTAAATTAACTCATTTATTTTCATCTACATTCTGTTGTGTGGCTTATTACCTCATCTCTCTGTACTGCTCATGCTGTTTTCACTTCATTTGGCCTGCAACCCCACCTTTCTTCTTCTCCAGGTTCTCTATGTCCCCAGAAGTCCCACCTTACCTCTTCCTGCCTAGCTATTGGCCATTTAGCTCTTTGTTGTTGTTGTTGTTAATTTTTCTTGCTCTTTGTGGGGCTCGCCACCTAGCTTCCAAATAAGTATATGGAGACTTATTTTTACTTATGAATGATAGGGGTCCTTACATGGCTCTCTATTAATGCTACAGGTTTCTCCTTATGCTGCTGTTAGTACATCAAAGCCATCAGGTCTTTTAAGACAGATGTCCTCTTTATCTTAATTCTTGAGTTTAGAAATGAGATTTCACAGGCTATAAAAAGAATATACTAATAATTACATACTGATACTGTAGTAAAACAAAAGAACAGTTTTAAGAATGGGACTAGATGAAAAAGAAAATAATATCATCATTGAGTATATATCAACAATAACTAAAAGGAAAACAATGGGGAGAGGGATTGTGCTAGGGAGACGGCTGACTGGTTAAGAGTCCTTTCTGCTCTTGCAGAGGAGCAGAGTTCAGTTCCCAGCACCCACATCAGGCAGTTCACAATTTGTTGTAATACCAGCTCCAGGGGGCGAATTTGACACTCTCTTCTGGCCTTCACAGGCAATTGCACTCAAATATGCACACACATTCATAATAAAAATTTAAAACAGATCTTAAAAAAGAAAAGTGAAACAATTGAAAAAGGTAAGGTTACAATTAACTGATAGAAATGAAACTTATCTTTATATGAAGAAGTCTTTCTGTGTTGTTTGAAGAGCACTTTTATCTTTTTTTTTTAATGGTTGGAAGAAGTGCTCAAGACTGTCAAGACTCAGAAGGGCGTTTTAGGGTAGAGAATAACATTCTGAGATTTAGTGGGAGGGGCAGTCCTTTATTCATCACGAAGAGGTCAGCAAACATCAGAAGACATTTCCATCCTCAATAGTGGAACATTTGAGCAAAATGTAATTGTTTCCCTTTCCTTGGAGTGTGTCTTCTGTTTGTGCTAGGTTAAAGAACTTTTATCTTCTGGGAATTACAAAGGCATCACAGACAGGCCCTTAGGATTTTTTGGATTGTGGACGTTATAGTCCTTTCCCCCGAAAGCACAAGTGAATGGAGCAGTTAAAGTCTGACTTCTGGGTGACATGAATCATAAAACTCTTAATTTTTTTCTGATTAGGACAAGGGGATTTCATTGACTCCATTAGCCATATCTTCTCCAAGAGGTACACCTCTTTGTTTTTGTGTAAAATTGACTCAGACTGAATTTTGGGAAGGACGTTTTGGAGACATGTCTGTAGCATTGTGTAAGCTGTTGCCATTTGTGAGTATCTTGGTCATATTGGCTACAGACTCTTTTAGTCAGGCTTTTCTAAAGCTAAAGCTGAAAAATTAACCTTTTTTTGGGGGGGAGGGGCTTTTGGAATCTCCTATTAACACTGGTTGCTACATAAGTTTAAAAGAGGGGCCATGAGTTAACAATTAAAGCAGAGAAAAAAGGTCTCATAATGGAAGATTAATGCTTTCATCTGCCATGCCAAGTTACCTGAGGTTCCTAGATGGCTGCGGGTAGTTCCTGTATTGGAGAACCTTGGAAAGTATCAGTCTCTGAGGCAGTCACGGTTGGAGTTGAAGGCCCGTCCTCTCTTCAGAGGATGGAACATCATCTCTCACCCTGGTTTTCTCTTTGGTTTTTTTTTTTTTTTTTACCTCCTTATTGAAAACTGTCCTGTTTTAGTGGCTTGGTTTCCTATAGCGGTGAGTAAACATTGGCCCTTCAAATCTACCCTTTAGCTTGAGGTCTTTCTGAGGAGGGCAGGTGATTGTCTGCCTAGGGAAATGCATCCTTCTCCAGGGCCTCAAAGATTATTATTGCACTTGTCTCGGCCTCTATCTTTTCACTCAGGCTTTTGGGACTGTCTGTATTTTATTTCTCTTGTTGAGAACTCTGCAGGCCAAACTGAAATGTTAAATTGGAGTGTTTTGGCCCCATTGCCTGCTTCTGCAGCTCCTATTTAGTGGCTGGAACAGATTGGCTTATGGAATAGCATCCAGCAGTATCTTACTGAAGGGATTTTTTTTTTTTTTAGTTTTATAGTAAACTTGATTTTATTTTCAGGGTTTCCTATAGTGGTATTCTATTTGTACTGAAATGTGATTTTATTTGTATGTTAATAAATAAAGTTGCCTAGGGGTCAGAGCTATCAGCAAGCCATAGCGAAAGCCAGGGCGGTGGTGGTGCACGCCTTTAATCCTAGCTCTGCCTGTGCAGTGCTAGGTAGATCTCTGTGTGTTCAAAGATACAGCCAGCATTGGAGACACACGCCCTTAATCTCAATACCAACCATAGAAACCTGGAGGTCTTTACAGAGAGGTAGTGACGAGGCAGTCACGTAGTTGGGTTTACAACCAATGAGAAGGAAGAACGAGAACTCTTATTTAAAGGCGAACGCACAGGGAGTGGTTCCCTTTTCGGAGAGATCTCGTGGCGGAAGAGGCTAGCTGGCGGAAAGCGGGTAAGTCTCTTAGCTCTGACCTCTTTGGCTTTCATCTTTACATTGGCTCTGTGTCTCTTATTTAATAAGGCAGTTGGTTACATCTACATTTGGCGCCCACTCATTTGTGAAGTAGGACGTACACAAGGTCAACAGTTCAACCTCACCTTGGGTGAGACCAGTCCATGTACCAGAAATACCTGAATTCCACTAGTGTCATGTCCTGATTCAGTTTCCCTTCTCATAAACATTTTTATAACTTGCTCAGAACTCTTGTGATTTGCTTAAGTGTTTTGGTTTTAGCCTCACTCTTTTAACTTTCATTCTAGAGCAATTCTTTACAACAAAAACATTGCTTAAAACCTGTTCTTACCTGAAGCATTTCCTTTTTACTTTTACCAAAAAAGTATATTTTATAGTTTACTTGTATTTATAGTTTATTCATCTATTTTCTGAATGGTTCCTACCTGTTTTATTTTTCTTTACAAAATGTAGTAAATTTTTTTTTTTTTGAGACAGGGTCTTATGTAGTCTTGGCTGATCTGGAACTCACTATGTAGACCAGGCTGTCCTTGAACTAAGAGACCTGCTTGTCTACCTCCTCGGTGCTCAGATTAAAAGTGTGGGCCACTATGCCTGGCATTTAATTTTAATCTAACAAATTTATTCTATTGACAATATGTTTCTGAAACACAAGCAAAACATGTTAGCAGTCACAGTTCTTTTAAAGCAACACTTTTAAATTAACTAGGTTGTTAGAGATTTAAATTTTGTTATAATAATGGCAATGACCTTTATTGTGTTGATATGCTTCTGGGACTGCTGTAACCAACGACTCCTAGGGAGGTATCTCACAGGGCACAAGGATTTTCATTTAATAATCTTTGGTTTCTGGGAACAATATTATCTACTTATGCAGAGTATTTCTGTTCAAACTTCATAAAGAGTTATCAATCGTTTGCTGTTGTTGTGTTTATTTTTTATTTATTTATTTTTTTGAGACAGCATTTCCCTGTGCTGCCCCGGCTGTGCTGTAACTCTCTCTGCAAACCTGGCTGACCTCAAATTCAGAGAGCCACCTGCTTCTGCCCCCCCCCCCCCCAAGTGCTGGGATTAAATGCACGAGATACCACTGCCTGGTAATTTTTAATCCTTTAAATAATAAATGTGTGTTTTAGTTAGCTTATAAAATAGCTGGTTTCCGTGTTTTTCATATGTTTTGCTTTTGATTGCCTCTCCTCATTCCAGTTCCTGTTTAAATCTTTCTATCTAGTGTTTAAAAATTCTGTATTTCAGTTAATCACAAAGTCACAGAATCCTCTTCAAAATACACACACTCATACTCATACACATATAAAAAATAGACTGGCCCAATAATAATTTGGTGCATGGTAAGTTAAATGTATAAATAACACATCCACAAATTTTGTTACATACACACACACACACACACACACACACACACACATAGACACACACAAAACTTCAAACACACACACACACACATACACACACACACACACACATGCACACAAATTCTACATTGCTTTTAGATATAATACAGTCTATGAAACTCACATGAAAAACAGTGATCCTAGACATATGACAGAATTACATGAAATCCAAGTACCCAGTAAAAACCAAGTAGAGCATTTATATCTATGAGCTATAAAGATGTGTCAGTGGCACAGGCGATTGAAAGGTGAAGTTGCTATGTAGAAAAACAGCACAGGGACAGATGCCCTTACAGATAGAAAGATGGGAAGACATTTTCTTCCTCTGTTATTTTAGGCCAAAGGTTTTTACTTTTTAATTTATAGTAAGGTTAAACTGTATTTCCCATTCTTGCTTCTATATCTAAAAGAAAAATGGAATGAGAGAGAGAGAGAGAGAGAGGTGTGCAGAGGTGCACCTGGGGTACTTAAATCAAGTTTCCTTCCTCAATTAGGCACTATAGATCCATTCAGGGTAATCCGGGTACTCATTCTGAGTTCTTCACCTGGATCAGATGTGAAAGGTACATTCAGTGAAAAGTATAAAGATATAGATACACAAAGTATCTGGGTTTTTAGACCTCTCATGAATGACTTATTTTGGCCCTGAAAGTTAGGAAAGCCTCTTCCTCAAAACATCATAATGAGGATACAGAATTAAAGATGGGAAGTCAGAGTCTTACCAAGAGATAAAGCACCTGGTAATAGAGGGCTGAGGTGGTTGCAGAGTTTCTTATATTCAAGACTCTTAGATTTGTGGACAGTAGTGAAGTAGGGGCTGTAGTGGACACTTTTATGATTGTGGGATAAAGAGATTTTTATAATCAGCCAGTTATTTCTGATGTGCTTTGAATCTAGAATGTGCTTCTTTGGGGACTAGTTCCTTCAATTCTCACCCTGAGAGAGGTTGGTTTCTCCTGGGCAAACCATGTGCTGTATTAAGGAACTGATACACATTTTTCTAGGGAATTTCTGTATTTGATGCCAGTGTCTGAAGGGTGAATCTATTTAGTCTTATCAATAAAAACCAGGAGCCTAATATCAGGGTAATAACTTGAAAGATCAGAGAAGCAAAGGAGCAGCCACTAGTGACTCCTTACCTCTCTGGATCGTCAGACTGACAGGGCCCAAGAACCTGTCTCCACCCACCTTATATTCCTGTCTCCACCTCTGGATTGTGCTGGGATTAAAGACATGAGCCTCCCAAGTGCTAAGATCAAAGGCATGTGCCTCCCAAGTACTGGGATTAAAAATGTGGGCCACCACTGCCTGGCCTCTATGATTAACTGGTGGCTAGCTCTGCCCTTTGATCTCCAGGCTTTATTTGTCAGAACACAAACAAAATATTACACAACTGACACTCATTAATCATTACCTGAGTCTTCAGCAATAAAATGGAAACAGAGAAACCAAGGTAATATAGTATGTAAGCCAAGAGCAGAGCAGAACAGAGTAGAGGAGAATAAGGAAAAATCACCAACAATGCTTCAGAAGAATCCTGTATGAACCTCCAGGGACTGAAGTGAGCAGTAACAGGAACAGAAGCACAGTTCTTCACAGTCACCCGCAGCAGCCTGAGAAATGCTTTTTATTTTTTAGAGTGTTGACTTAGTTAGGGTTTCTAATGCTGTGACAAAACTCAATGACCAAAAGGCAAGTTGTGGAGGAAAGGGTTTATTTGGCTTACACTTCAGTATTGCTATTTATCACTGAGGGAAGTCAGGACAAGAACTCAAACAGGACAGGATCCCAGAGGTAGGAGCTGATGCAGAGGCTGTGGAGAGGTGCTGCTTATGGGCTTGCTTCCCATGGCTTGCTCAGCCTGCTTTTTTATAGAACCCAAGACCAGCAGCCCAGGGATGGCACCACCCACCATGGGCTGGCCTCTCCCACATTGATCACTAAATGAGAAAATGCCTTACAGCTGGATCTCATGGAGGCATTTCCTCAACTGAGGCTTCTTTTTCTGATGACTCTAGCTTGTGTCAAGTTGACATACAAAACCAGCCAGTACAGGTGTTGAACTGGGCAATCCCAGGATATGTGGCTTCACTGGAGAAAAGAATTTCAGAATTAGCCAGTATAAAGACCTGGGATTTTATTAAAGATATTTCAATACAGATATTGAACACAAGGGTTAAGAGAGGTATTAGAAAAGAAAGTAAGATATACCTCAGAGCACAGGCGTGGGTTTTTCAAAGAAGAGTCATCGTGTACATTTTAGTAGCACCGGAGCATGATGATTGGAAATTGGCAAACTTGGATTGTAATACGTACTGATTTAGTTTCTTGGGTAATAAAAATTGTCTCTGAAGAGGAAACCCTAAACATCAAGAACAAAGTAATAATAAATGTTTGTATACAGCCATCAATATTCTTAACGCTTCATGTCATTAAAACCCTAAGTCAGTGTTTGCCACACAGCATTTATAGTTTATTATTTGTTATGATACATTTTATGGAAAACTCAGAGCTAGTCAATGAATAATAGAGTGCGTGAGTATATGAAAGCAATACTAGGTGGAACAGATAAAATGAGATGTTTTTATTGTTGTCTGTTGTGCTTCCCTAAAGGAGGGCCCAGTTTTTAAACTTTCCAAACTCCTTGGACCAGGGAACAAAATTAAGAAAAATTGGGATAAGCTGCAAACAAATTTAAATAAACCTATGCTTCAAAAAGACTGCTCAGTTTTGAGTTAAGTGTTCTTGGTAATTGGTAATAATGAGGCTAAACTGTTTTGCCACTTTTGTGCTCTCATCAAGTTGTGTATGACAATTCCCACACCGAAGGTTCAGGGATCTTGGAAGTGGAGATGGAAAGTCTGTAAGAGGTAGAGTACCAGGATGTGTGCTGAAAGACTGAGTCTTCTCTATAGAACAGGAAGCCACGCCCACAAAATTTTAATAATATGGTTGCCTAAACAAGACCCGAGCAATGACAACACCAGCTAACATGCCTATGGGTGGGGAACATCTCACAAGGCCCTACCTCTAGGTAAAGAACTACAGGCAGTGACTTCTGAGAGAGGGAGATGAATAGATGAGCCCTCTAATTGATTATCCAACAGCAAATGATCAACCCTTAGATGTATACATACTAGCAAAACTAAATGGACTCAGCAGGATGTATTTACGTATTTATATGCATGTATATATGTAAACATAATAATTAAAGAAGTAAAAGAGAAACACCAGAGATAATACCTGAAAGTAGAAGGAGAGCTTGGAGATAGAGGAAGGGAACTGGGTGGGGGAGCAGGATATGATAACAGTGGATTGAAAATGAATAAAATCTATTATATACATGTATGAAATGTCAGAAGGAAACCAAGTATTTTGTATAATCAATAAAAATGAATAAAAATGAAAAATACTATCCTTTGTAGAGGATTTTAATAGGATACTTACTCATATATATGTATAACTATGTAATACATAATACTGTTCTAATATTCATGAATGTCTTATATTCACATACACAGATGAACAAAACATAATAATACTTTTGCATTGTTTTCTGGCACTTCTTTCTGCCCATGTCTGAACTGAAGTATTCCTTCCCTCTTTCTATACAAGGGGAGACAGATGACTTTAGAAACAGTAAGTATTCTAAATGATTGCTGTATAAGTCATTCAAGTACCCAGATTTCTTGACTGTGAATTCTCAGTCATTTTTTTGTTTACTGAAATTAAAATAAAATTTTATAAAAACCCAGGATATTGGGGGTTGTTTACAGCAGATTTTTCCAAGGGTCTCTAAAGTATTCTGTCAATAAGTATTGTCTATATTTGAAGAGTGTTATGAAAAATCTGGCTAGAGAAGAGTTTTTTTAAATATGTAATCAACTTGAAATTGATCCTTATGTATATTGTAAGGGAAGAGTCTAATTTCATTGATAACATATGGTACCATCTGTTGTCAACCAATACCAAAGATTCTAGCACCATTTATTGAACAGTGACTCTCCACTCCACATGTCTGTAGTGTGTCTTTGTCATACATTCCATTCCCATGTAAGGGTGGGTCTGTTTCTGGGGCCCTACTCTATTCTCCAAATCACTTGATTTCTTTACTAATACTGTATTGCAATAATTGCTATTATTTTATAATTCACTCTGGCATATGTGAAGGCAGGTCTCTGCCTTACTTACTTTGCAGGATGAGATTTTTTTTTTCTTTTTAACTTGGTGAATTAGCCACAAAATTTGACACTGACCCCTGGAGGCTGGATTTTGAACTGTCATGGGCATAATTTCATTAGTGTTTTTAAGTAAAGGACAGCAAGCATTCTTTTGTTCTCTTTTCTAAAGGCCCAGGAGATAGCTGCTCTGGGGCCCACTCTTCTTGTTTACTGCCTGTGAGGGGGTCCTGTCATTCTGTCTTTCCATCGCATCTTCTCAGAGCACCAGGGACCCACAAATGATTCTGTTTGAGAATTGCCTTGCTGACGTTCTTGGGTTGCTTAGGGATTGTTTTGAATAAGATGAGAAATCTCTTCCTTCTAAATGAACACTGTTTCCCTAATGAGAAAGTGATCAACATTTGAAATGTCTCCTGAGGAATGAATTGATAAGAACACATTTCTTCCTCCAGACTCTTGTTTTACCCAGCAGGAAAATACAGTGGTGTAGAGTATGAAGAGACACACAGATATCTTACCAGCCATGTCTGAAGGATTCTAGAGAAATGTTTCTTCATGGCATGTTTTGTGCTGGTTATGTTTTTTCATTTTAAGGAATGAGTTTAGAGATGGGGTGCAGAAGAGCCACAGCTAGTTACTCCAAAAATTCCTTGATGAAAATGAATTGTTGTTTCTGAAAACATTTGGAGTGTATATTCAAAGAAGATAAATATTAAGTGATTTCTCACTAAACACAATATATATCCATTAAAGGCAAATGTTACACATTCCCCAAAGAATATGAAGCAAGAAGCAATCAAAGCTTTAAACTTAATTGGTTTTTGTTGCTGGTTTAAGATTTCTGTCTTTATAATGGCTGCTCTCTTTTTGGAGTGGATCAAGTAGGATGCACACATGCTTAAAAATGTCAATGATAATCAACATAAACATTCAGAATGACACTAAGGCTCTGCCCATGTCAGGGTCTTATTGGTGTTGTTTTTCTAATGCTTTGTGTGGAGTGGAAACTGGCTTGGTTCCTATTGTCTTTGGCAGCAGCAATAAGTAGATCAGTGGACAGGTGGCCCTACAGGCCATCTAGGAACTGTGATCAGAGTGAGTTGATTTTGTTATTGAAAGAGAAACTTGTGCCCAGCAAGAGGAAATCACAGGGAATTAGAGGAATATTTTAAAGACCCTTCAGCTCACATTCTTTTGAGATACACTTATGATCATCATTAAAACTCATTCATGGATGTCTGTTGCTGACAGGAACAGGTTTTAAGCTGAGTGTACATTGGGGATAGTGTGGCTCTTGATGGCCAGGGGATGTCAAAGTACACTATGAAGACTTCAGGGTTTGTGGTAGATCCAGTCCTTCCTTTGCCTCCTCAATGTGAGGCTGGAGTGAACCAAAACTGCGTACACTGAAACAGTTGTCTTGTGTATAACACAAAGCACGTTGGTTAGCAGAATAAGGAAGGAAGGGAAAGGAGATACAGAAAACAACACAACAACACAAAACCAAACACATGGCAACAGCCATCAGATTTCATTGTCTATCCTAAATGGTGACACCACTTCAGTGAGACACAGTTCATAGCTGTGGGCTAAGCAGTCATTTAATTCAATTTGGGAAGAAATAAGCAGTTATGCACTCGCTGATTCTTCCTTGACCAGCAAGGGATTCATATTTGTTCAGTTTATGAGAGTCTTGTATTATTGGAAGTGTGAGGTGCATGACACAGCCCTTAGTACATATTAAGCATGTTATCTTAAGTAGTGTCAGTATTGTGAATAGATATTCTCTTGAGTGTGAATAACCCCAAGCAGAAGGGCAAAGAATGACTTTAGCGCCAGCATCCCTGACCCATCCCTCTCTTTCCTGTCTCTCTCTACTCAGTAGGCTCATTCTTTCCTGTCAGTTGCTTCTCTACTCAGTTGGGGATGCTGAAGCAGGCAGCTTTGTCCTACCCTTTTGTAGTTTGGGACAAGACAAAGAGTTGTCTCCATCAGCTCTATTAAATAATCCTTAGACAGTAGAGAACCTTCACTAGTATGATGTAGTCCATGTGTCCATATTTTGGACCAATTACCAATCAGTTTTCATTAATTAAGTTTAATTAAGTGAAGAATTTGTCAATTGTGAAGACATGACACATAGGTATTAAACTGTAATTGTTATTTTTACTTTTACCATTTTCTGCAACTCTTCTTTATCTGGCTCATTTCTACTTGTTCTTTAGAATTTGCTGCAGGGCTTGGGAGCAGATGGCTAATTAGGTTAAATGCTTGCTATGTAAGCGTATGGACATGAGTTTGAATTTCAAGAATCTAGCCAGGTGGTGGTGGCACACACCTTTAACCCCAGTACTTGAGAAGCAGAGGCAGGCAGACCTCTGAATTCAAGACCAGCCTGGTCTACAGAATGAGTTTCAGGCTAGCCAGGGCTAATCAAAAACAACAACAACAACAACAACAACAACAACAACAACAACAACAACAAATCCTGTCTTAAAAAAAAAAGAAAAAGAAAAACAGAAAAAAATGAAAGAAAAACCCAACAACAACAAAAGAATTTCAAGAATCTATATAAAACTAGACACAATAGTATCTATAATCTTAATAATTCTACAATGAGGTGGGAGGTAGAAACAAATCACTAGAAGCTCATGGGTACCTAGCATGGCTTATGCAATGGCAAGCAACAAGATGCGCTCTCTCAAATAAGGTGGAAGGCAAGGAGGACCTCCCCATGTGTGCCATGGCACCCACCTACATGCACACACACACACACACACACACACACACACACACACACACACACACACATTTTTGAGGGAGATATGGTATTTCAGACTAGTCATTTAACTATGTAAAAATGTGTTACATTTGTTGCATTATGTAAAGCTGTATTGCTGTTTTACCTTGCCTGCCCAAGGCACCTGATTGGTCTAATAAAAAGCTGAATGGCCAATAGGAAGAGAGGAGGTTTAGGTGGAACTTCTGGGCAGAAAGAGTAAATAGGAGGAGGATGCTGTGGGATGTTCTGCATGCTGTGAATGTGTTGCTCTGATTGGTTGATAAATAAAAAGCTGATTGGCTAGTAGCCAGGCAGGAAGTATAGGCAAGATAAGCAGACAAGGAGAATTCTGGGAAGAGGAAGGCTGAGTCAGGAGATGCCAGCCTGCTGTCCAGGGAGCAACATGTAATGGCACACAGGTGAAGCCATGGAACAAAGGGTGACATATGGATTAACAGAAATGGGCTGAGTTTAAGTGTAAGAGCTAGTCAGTAGTTAGCCTGAGCTAATGGCCGAGCAGTTTTAATTAATATAAGCCACTGTGTGTTTCCTTGGGTCTGAGTGGCTATAGACCTGGTGGGACACAGGAAAAATGCAGCTACAGGAGGAATTTAGGCTTGAGGAAGAAAGAAAAAGAGATGCCAAGGAGATGCCAGGAGCCAGTCAGCCAGACATGGAGGAAGCAGGAAAGCAGGACATACAGAATGAAAAAAAGGTAAAATGCCCTGAAGCAAAACATGGAGGAATAGAAACAGGTTCAATTAAATTAAAAGATCAAGTAGGGCAAGCCTGAGCTTAGGTCAAGCATTCATAATTAATAATAAGTCTCTGTGTTTTTATTTGGGAGCTGGTTGGCAGCCCGAAGAAAAATCACAACTACAATTACAGCTTTTCAAAAGACTTCAGGATGGGTTGTATATTCTTTTTTTTTTTTTTTGGTATTCTAAAATATTCCCTTTTGTCCACTTTTCCTGAACTTGAACTTGCTGACCAGATTCAAATGTAAACTCTGAGCTCTCTGAGAGAAGCTATAGCTGATGCCTCTGATTCTTTGCATCCATCAAGTAGGTGGTGAAGCATACAGAACTATCTGCCAGTTACATACTAACCGTGCTGAAGCAACCTTATCTAAAGATAATATGGCAAAAGTTGATTTTGATAATCTCTTGTTACATGTCAGATATGATTAGAGGGACTCCACAGGTACTAACTCACGCAGTCAGAGTGGGTTACTGCCGTTTGTTTAACAGATGAGGAAGTGGAGGCACAGAGAAGTTAAGTGGCATGCTAAGGACGCACAGCAAATAAATAAGTAGTGGGACTAGGTTTCAGATATCGTTCATCTGGCTTGAGAGCTCAGCTTTAGGTTGCTAGTTCTTAGGTTTCCATATGTGTGTTTAATCGTGTGGTGCAGTCATAGGATCAAAATCTTTTCCATAGCACCGTGTTGAGACTGAACAAACAAAAACTCCCTCCTTCTTTTGTGTATCTCTACACTCTATACATCTCAATCACTCTTCCATTCCTTCTTCACCATCACCAAGATCAGAAACCCTCCTCAGAGCCAGCCTGGCTGGTCCAGGTGCAGTGGATTCACGGGCTCTGAAGCAGACTTTGCTACTACATAGCGTTCAGGTAGAAATATGTCCCATCTCCCTTGGCAGATAAATATCATTTGTATTGTCTGTGCCAAGTACTGCTCAAGACCACTGCAGACAAAGTTTTGAAGTAATTGTAATATTTTATAAAATGGAAAAAGCACTGGACTTGAGACCATGGGATAAAAAGCATGTCCTTCGAACTGTGGTGAAGGTGATAACTTGGTACTTTAGGGATAAACGGTGTCTGCTGCAGAGCAGACCTTGTTTGGTGTTGGGAAATGGCCTGGATCCTAGTTCTGCTGTTTTTAACATAGACACCAACAGTAAGCCACCCACCTCTGTCTGTTCTACAGCTCACTCATTTCCCTGGTTTTGCTGTGTAACCTACAACAGAGCACAATGGCCTCATTCATATTGGTGAATGTCTGTGGAAGGGGTCTTAGCACCCAGCAGTGGGTGTCATTTCTAAACGTCTAGCATGAATCTGCAGGCTGGTTTCCATGGTATCATGCTGTAATCCCTCAGGCATGTGGAGGGACCATAGTATTTGGGATTTTCCTCTGAAGATGTGACTTAATCAACTGTGTTATCATCTGTGGCAAACTTCTCCTTGGGAAGCCTTTTGCCTCTGCTGGGTGGTTCAGGGCCCCAGAAATGAAAACTTGGGAGACTTCTACTCCAAATTCACTGTGAGAAATCAGCTGTCACACTTCACACTTCTCCAGACTCAGCAAGCAGTTCAACAAGGAACTGGGCCACAAAAAAAAAAAAAAAAAATCTCCCCGTGATGGCCAGCTGGTTCTTCATTTGTATATGTGACTGAACGATGGTCCATGATTCCTGTCCTCTTACACCCCATTCTCCCTGGCTCCTGTTTTTTTTCCCTCTCTCATGTTGTTGATGGCGTGACGCCTGTCTCTTTTTCTTGCCTCAAATCCCTTTGTTGTAGGCCCCGGGAATCTGGAGACACAGCTGTTGACAGAAAACAGTCTTACTCCATCTTCTGTTCTCCTGGTAGGAGGTGAGAAGGTGGACCAGAAGTTCAAGATCATTCTCAGTCCCCCGTTTCTTGATTTTGGAGAAACAGTTAACCCCACGTGGGCTCAGGCCCTGCATGCTCCCAGGCTTCCATCTTCCCTATCCTCTTCTGCCTGGCTTCTTCCCCCATAACTGCATTATAGCAATATTGCTAAGGAGAGCACTGTGTGGACTAATTTTAGCTCTCATTTTGCTTTGTAGTGACACTCAGCATTCATTCATTATTATGATACATTTTATTGTGCATACTTGAGGCTTACAACGCACTGTTATAGGTGGTAAAATGGTTACCATAGTGAGGCAGATTAATACATCTATCATCTCACATAGTTAATTTTTTTGGTGATAGGAATAGCTAAAATCTGTTTATTTAATAAAAACCCTTAATATAATTTTATCAATTATTTATTAGTTCTGAGGTTGTACAGCAGATCTCTAAACTTGTCCAACTTACATATTTGCCATTTTATATCCTCTTGAGTGCATATTCCATCTCTCCTTGTCCGCCTCCAGTGGTATCCAAAGTTTCTTTATCTGTCTATTTGAGCTAGCTTCCTCCCTCCCTTTACATTTAAAAGCTGGTGTGATGGCTCAGCAGGTAAAGGTGATCTCTGGGGACAGACATGATGAAAGGAAAGAACCAACTCCACAAGTTGTCCTCTGACCAACAAACACCCAATGCCCCACCTACCCACCTACAATCAAAATGTATCAAAATTAACAAAAATTTTAAATTAAAAATTTACATTTGTTTGTGGGGTAGGTGTGGGTTTGTGTGTCTCTGTGTGTGGTGTGTTTATGGGTCTGCACATGTGACTGTTGCCTGTGGAGGTCAAAGGACAACTTTAACAAGTAAATTCTCTTCTATCAGGTAGGTCCCACGACTGAACTCAGGTCATCAGGCTTGGTGGCAAGTGCCTTTTATTCACTAAGCCACTTTATCAGTCTCTCTCTCCCCCTTCCTCCTCCTTGTTTGGACAAGGTTTCATGTAGTTCAGGGCCTCAAATTTACTATGTCACTGAGAATCACCTTGAACTTCTGATCCTCCTACCTCTACTTCTCAAGTGCAAGGATGGCAGTTGTGCTACCCCAACTGGTTTTATTTTTGCTTGCTTTGGGGACCTCTGTGTTGTTTTCCATAATGACTGCACCAATCTACATTCACACCAGCCATGCACTAGGCTTCCTCTTCTGCATACCCTTGCCACCATCCCTGTATCGATGAGTTACTTTCTCTTCCTCACTTCCCTGGCACCAAGCACACTGTAATTCCTCATCTCCTGTTGGCATTTCCTTCCCATTCCCCTTGACCTACACGGCAAAACAGAGCTCTCCTCTATTCTTCTTTTACATGTCCTCGCCACCCCTCAGGTTGGATTACTAATCGTGTTTACTTGTGACTTTATCTGTTTAATGTCTGTTTTTTGAGCTTTAGACATTGTGGTGGTGACAACCAAAATTTATCCTAAATTAAACTCTTGGCCACTGTTTCTTTCCCTTCTCAATTTGTTCTGACTTTGGTATACACCATTCATTTGGTATATACCATTCAGGAAATGCCACCATTGTCTGTCTACCTGGTACCCAGGACAAAACCATTTGAATTCAGGTTTATCAATGCTACTTCCAAAACACAGCTTTGCAAACCAACATTGTTGCTGTAGTGTGTGTGTGTGTGTGTGTGTGTGTGTGTGTGTGTGTGTGTGTGTGTGTGTATAAGTGGAATGGGGAGGAAGAGAGAAAGAAAGAGGCTGTAGTTCAGGGTAGTTTCAAACTTGTGACTCTTTTGTGCCAGATCTTGAGAGTGCTAGGATAAGAGGTGTGGGCTACCACGTCCAATTTGTAGTAGCTTATTTAAAAAATAGATTTATTTTATGTGCATGTGTGAGTGCCTTCATGTGTATATAAACAAAAGGAGTATGTACTGTAAACAGAGGCAGAGCTTTTCTGTCACAACCACTTGGTCCCAAATAAACACACAAAAGCTTATATTAATTATAAAATGCTCAACTGGTACGTCAGACTTATTACTAACTAGTTATTACATTTAAATTAACCCTTTTCTATTAATCTATGTATTGCCACGTGGCCCGTGGCTTTACCAGTCCTCTGGCTTCTTGCTTCTTGGGTGGCTTGCTGGTGTCTCTCCCGACTCCTCCCCTTTTCTTCCTAGTATTCTCCTCTCAGGCTCTCGTGCTCAATCTCTTCCTGCCCAACTATTGGCTAATCAGCTTTTTATTAGTAAATGGAAGTAATACATACTCATAGTGTACAAAAGATTGTTCCACAGTAATTATCCTGGTGCCAGAGGAAGTAAGAAGAGGACATTGGATTCCCTGAAGTAGAAGTTGCAAGCAGTTTTGAACTACCATATGGGTGTTGGGAACTGAACCTGAGTCTTTTGCAAGAGCATAAAGTGCTTTTAATCAGCCATCTTTCCAGCTTCTGTAACTTTTAAAATATTTTTATGCATCGAAATTATAATTACATTTCCTTCCTTTTCTTCCTCCAACTCCTCCCACATATCTCCTCTTGCTCTGTCTAAAATTCATGGTCTCTTATTCTTTAATTGTGGTTTTGTACACACACACACACACACACACACACACACACACACACACACACACTCCTAAATAGATAAATACAACTTGCTCAGTCTGTATAATGCTACTTGTATGTACATGATTTCAGAGCTGACCATTTGGTATTCCTGCAATTGTGTGTGTGTGTTTTTTTAAACAATATTCTCACATATACTGTTTTATTATTACAGTTCATTCAGTGCACTGTAGTCAGAATGATATTTTAAAGGGAAAACATTTGGGCAAGTCCCCATGTTTCATTGTCTTTAGGATGAAATACAAAGTAAATAACAGTCAATATGGCTGCCCAATGTGGTGCCTGACAACTCTTACTGTCTTTTCTTTGTTTATGATATTCCAGGTGCTGAAGCCTCTTCCCTTTCTGAGAATGCCCTTCACTCTCTCACTCTAAGACTGATGTCGTCCTACTCTTTACCTTGCTGATTCCTGCATATCCCTCAGGTGTCAGGAGTGAGACATATGCACATTCTTATAGCATGCTTGACTTTTACATGATAGCACCAACCACAACATATGGCTTCATTTATTTGTTGCCCTACTAGACTGTGAACTCTGGTATGTCAAGCTGAAGTCTGCCTTCCAACCCCTGTGCCTTTAGTGCCCAGCACATTCTGTCATGTGACCTGGGCCCATTAGTCCATTTCACATGTGTAAAATTTCATAAAAATCCTCTGGGCCTAAAGGTCATGGTCTAAGGATGGTTTGGGACTACTTTGTTCACTTATTTATTCCTTCTGTGTACATCAAGGCATTTTAAAGTCTAAGGCAAGAATAAATTATTCTCGTTGTGCATGCACATATGTGTTATGGACACATGTGGGCAAATACGTCAGGCCAAAGATGGATGTCAAGTGTCTTCCTCTTTTGCTTTTGCCTTATTGTTCTTTTGAGATAGGCTCCTTGGTCATGCTCATCTTTTACATGTGTCCTGGGTATTTGAATTCAGGCTCTCTTGCTTTCACAGCAAGCCCTCTTGGGGCCATCACTCCTACTCCTCAAATATTATTTTTAACACCCTTTAACTCTTTTCTATCTTAATAATTATCAACAAGTTATATAGAGTTTGTTAGCATTTAGGCATCTGTACTGGCCTGTCCTTAGGGTCCTGACAGGATATACCTCAGTTGCAGCCACTAAGAGCACCCCCTGTGCGCATTCCTTAAGTTTCCTTATAAAAGGCAGGCCTTGTACACCTCCCTTCTCTTTCTCTACTTGATCTCTTTCTTTGCCCTTTCTCTGGGCAAAGGGACCTGTCTCTGCCCCTTCTCTGCCCTTTCTCTCCCCTTCCTCAATAAACCTCTTGTGTGGGCCCTGTTGTATGGTGAGACTC
Source organism: Peromyscus melanophrys (assembly GCA_902168415.1). Lineage (NCBI taxonomy): Eukaryota > Metazoa > Chordata > Mammalia > Rodentia > Cricetidae > Peromyscus > Peromyscus melanophrys. The sequence goes on from CABHPR010156703.1 coordinate 31,787, forward strand.
CTTCCAGTCATTTTAAAAACACAACATTTGGTGCTGTGACTGAGGAAGGCTCTCCCAGCACTCTGAGACATGCCGGAACCCTGAAACCTGGTCCGCCAGTGACAGCTCAACTTTCCCATCTAATGGATCGCCGTGACCC
>CABHPR010156704.1:0-18794 GCA_902168415.1 Peromyscus melanophrys
TGACAGAATGAGCCTGGGGAATCAGTTTAGCAGTTAAGAGTGCTTACCGCTCTTGCCAAGGATCTGAGTTCTGTGCCCAGCACCCTTCTTGAGTGGCTCACAACAGCCTGTAAACCCCACTTCAGGGGATCCGATGCCCTCTTCTGGCCTCTGTAGGCTCCTACACTCACATGCACAAACATACCTGTGCACATACAGAAAAAAATATTTTTTTTTTAGTAAAAAGAAGGTGACGAAGGGATAGTGATCAGGTTTCTATACATCAGGAGTCTATTTTCTCTGGGTTAAGGGGGTGGAGAGCACAGATAGTGAGGTGAGATTGGAATGGGAACCAATTCATTCCAAGAAATATGGCGGCTGGGAACCCTTTGCTTAGATAGCAGTGTTCTCAGTAAAGTGAATAAATGTAGTTCATCAATCCAGTGACCACGTGGCTAAGCCTGGGGTTATTTTGCTAAATGAAATAAACAAGGAACAAGAATGTTCAATACTAAATAATTCTACTCACATAAATTTGCCAGTGGTTTTGACACAGAGACAAGCTCCTGAGACTATAGCCATGCCCACACCATTTCACCTCGAATGGTCTGTTTCTGGAGGTGGAGCTGGTGCCTAAGGACAGCTTATCTCTCTACGATGATGTGCTGTTGTAGGGTGCCTTTGTTGGGAACATACTTGGGGATATTCACTGTCGCTGTGTTAGCCCCTGCTAATTTAACTTTGCGAAGGGTTCTGACAGGAATGGCTACAGAGACATTCATAAGAGACAAAAGCCAGAGATTAAATGCACTTGAATGCCTTTCAGATAACTCGGGTGTAGAAATCACCCAGGGTGTAGCTTGGCTATTTATAGCCTCAGCTTTTCTTTTCTATTAAAGGGGACTGATACATCTTCACAATTCAAGCACAGCCCAGTCCCTGTAACTTTCTGATCTGTTTGGCTGTTGCAGGTTTTATTCTCATCTACATTACTAGCCCCTATTTTTATTGTCAACCAATATTGGTTGTTCTGTTAACATTGATCTGAGCAGAACCAAGCCTTGAAGCCGGTTATGTCAAATGTGGAATTTATGTGCGAACTTGAGTTAGATTCTTTGTGGAGAAATAAAGAACATGAGTTAAGCTCAAGCCAGACAAAATTCCAGCATGGAGAGGGGAGGTGGGCTCGAACTTCCACCCCCTAGCTGAGGAGTTACTGGCAATTGATAGCTTCTGTGAGATGGAAAGTCAGTATTTTTTTTAAGGGTGTGGTTCCTGGTAGGTCAACCGTGCTTGAGTGGATGACCCTCTAAGAGTATGAGGGTAGCACAAGTTGGACTTGGTGGGTTTCAGTAAACGAAGCGGGTTCACAAAGTTGGGTGGGCAGAGAATAATGCATGGATCTGGGGGGGAGTTTCAGGAGGCGATGAATACGGTCAAAACACATTGTATGAAATTCTCAAAGGGTTAATAAAATGGAGAATCAATCTCATAAAATGACTAATTCTTCTACGTTCATAGTCACCTTGTGCTATGAGCTTTGGGTCAATAGAGCCAAGGCTGAGTGGAAATATAGGTGAACTTGCTGATGAACTTCATGCAGAAGAGGACTGAGGTTGTAAATGAGGCCGTAGGTCCTATCTTAAGAGGATGGAGAACATAAACAACCACAGTTTGAGGCTGTCTTACTAATGGCTTTTTGTCCTTAGCAACAGGCGGGTCTTCATTTCTGTGTGGGTTTTTGTTCCAGAAGTAAGTTTCTATTTCTCAAGAATGTAGTCCACGTTACCTCTTAGTTGGTGGGTCTCTCATGTACCTGTTATACCGTGAGGAACAGAGGGGTATATGGTGCTCACTGTTATCCTAGCCAGTCTACAATTACAGAGATAGAGATCCAACTCCTGTTACAGAAGGTATACCCAGACATCTGCAGACCAATGGAAATGAGAGGTACTGGGAATCTATGGGTGAGACACCATAAACTAAAAGAAAAACTCAAACTCATTAGAGACATGGTATACCTGCTCTGGGACCCCTTCTCTGTTGGAGAAGTTTTTTGTTTTTTTGTTTTGTTTTGGTTTGGTTTGGTTTGTTTTTTTTTTTTTTTTTTTTTTTTTTTTTTTTTTTTTTTTTTTTTTTTCAAGACAAGGTTTCTCTGTGTAGTTTTGGTGCCTGTCCTGGATCTCGCTCTGTAGACCAGGCTGGCCATGAACTCACAGAGATCTGCCTGGCTCTGCCCCCTGAGTGCTGGCATTAAAGGCATGCACCACCACTGCCTGTCGAGAAGACTCTTCTGACGCTTGCCAATCAACTTCACTTTCACTTTGCACTGAGCTGTTGTCTTCTAAATTTTTACTGTTGAACCAAAAAAGCCCATATGCTGGGCAATATCATAATGATTTCCAAAAGAGTCTTAGGAAATGTAGCCAGACCTATACCTATCAGATGTGTTTTGTGACATGGTGAAGTTGCTTAATCCAGCAAAGAAATCTCACTGGAAGCACAATAATGTTGCATTGATTTGTGTTTTCAAGAGCCCTGAGAAAGTGGAAGAGTATTTGTAGTCATAGGGTCTCAGGGTAGTGTATGATTGATGCTTCAAATTCCTCTTTGGTTTGTATCAGTAATTAGAGATTATACAAGTTAGCACAGTGGGAGACCTGCCTCTTACCTCTAACACCAGAGGATAAGTAAGACATTCACCCTGAGTTGAGAGAAGGAAGATGCTCCAAGCGAGCTGGTAGGAGAGTGTTCTGCTGTGCAAGATGCGAAAGCTACAAATTAAACATGGCTGCTGTTTTCATTAGTGGGGTGGGCACTCTAGCCTTTCTTTCTAGGGTTGTGAAGTCTCTGGGGATTCATTCTGTGTTGCTGTCGTGTGAGTCATTTCTCCTCTCACCGCTGCAGCAAAAACCCTGACCAAAAGCCACTTCTGGAAGGAAAGGTTGTGGCTCACAGTGTGCGGGCACACCGTCCCTCATGGCAGGGAAGGCATGGTGGTAGGATGTCAGGCAGCTGGTCACGTAACATCCACAGTCAGGAAGCAGAGAAAGATGAAGGCTGTTGCTCAGCTCGCTTTCTCCTTTTCATTCCGTCCAGGACTCCAGCCCGTGACGTAGAGCCACTCACATTTGCGGTGGGTTTCCTCATCTCAGTTTCCCTAACCTAGAAACTTCCTCACAGGCATGCCCAGAGACCTGTCTTCTGGGTGATTCTAGAGCCTGTCAGGGTGAAGCTATAGAGCCTCCACTGAGGAGGAAAGAGTTCTACTTTGATCTGTTTCTAACATGCATTGTTTGTCCCAGTAACGCTGGCGTGAGTCCATCCAGCAGAATGATTTCACAGCCCTTATCCGGGTCCTCTGCTCGACCCCGTGCATGGGCTCCTTCCTTAAGATTTCATGAGTCACCTGACTTCATTAGGGTTTAATGTCTCCTCCCAGCCATTCTTTTAGATAGCAAGTAAGCCTGAATGCTATGTACAGCCCTAGCAGAACCACCCTGAATAAAGGCAGCTGTGCCTCCACGATCACCAACTTCTCTTTAATTACGAGTGGACTCACAAATAGTAGGGGCAGGGAGTACAAATCCACAAGCAACACAAACCAGAGCTGACCCACTTCTGCTAGACCCCATGGAGAACGCTCTTCCCTGCGTTCAAAAATTGAAAGCCAATTGCGTGACCGTCTTTAATTAGTAGAACCCAGTCTGTGGCTAGGCAATTATAAAAGTGCAATAGCTGAAATTGAGAGGCCTGTCCCTACAGTCCTGGTCAGAACTTAGTGACAAAAGCTGTATCTTAATTGCTGTATTGCTATAGATGAGAGGCGACTGTCCTCCACTGGGGAAGGGGGAGGCGTGAGGCTTGTGTTTTTCAGTCCCACAAATACGCTTTCTTGGTCACAGCTGTATCTGCCTTTTCTGTTTCATGGGACGTCCCTAGTCAACCCCCTCAAGAATCATTTATTGGGTACCAATAGCATACCACAGAGACCTCATTCATGGATTGAGAAAGCCCATGCACTGAGAAGAATCACACTGCTCTGTAGAATGAACTGGAGAAGCAGGCATGAGTTGTTCCATCACCTCTCCTGCTTCCCCGAGAGGGAATTGTAAGCAAGGTTTCTTTTTTTTTTTCTTTTGCAGTGAATGATGGGTAAATTTCACTCTGAAGCCCATGTCTATGAGATAGCAGCATCATGTTAGTGGTAGTTTTAAGGCTATGACAGATGTCTATCATGGACTTGAGTGGACAGAAGAGCTGGGTTCTCTCTATAATTAGCAATCTGGTTTATATTTTAATTCTCCCCTCTCTTCTCTTTTCTCTCAAAGATGACAAAATAGCTTATTGGGTAAAGTTGATTGCTGTCTAATCTAAAGACTTGAGTTTTATCCCCACGACCTCAGATGGTAGAAGGAGAAAACCAACTCCTTCAAGTCATCCTTTGACCTCTAATACATGCTCCAGCACATGTGTGCACTTATGCATATTCCCCTCATGTGTGCATGCTCATGCGCACACACACACACACACACACACACACACACACACACACACACACACACACGTGCACAGGCACACATGCACACACACAGAGTTTTAAAAGAATAGAATTAAGGTCGAAAAATGTGCTCTGGGTGTTCACTTGCTCCTCAGATTATTTTCTTCTTGGTTTTTGGAGACAGGGTTTCTCTGTGTAGCTCTGGACTCAAACTCACAGAGATCCACCTGCCTCTGCCTCTGGAGTGCTGGGATTAAAGGCTGATGCCACCACCACCCGGCTTGTTCCTCAGAGGTGACAGCTAGTTGGAGAAGAAGCAATTACACTTAAGTCTGTTTTAAGACACACAGAATCACAGTTTTTCCGTCATCCACACTCATAAATACACATGGAATTGATGGACTCAAAGCAGTTTCTTGAACATTCCATCAAATGTCACCCATCCCTTCTCTATGCAGTCTTTGTCCATGTCCATCCTGACACGAAATGCCTGATGTTCTTTCTGGGGGGTAGCAGAAAACAGAACATGGATACTGGTGGTTTAGAAACTGTCTCCTGTTATAAAGAAAGCAGTGTCTATTGCTGGCTGACAGCACAATTATACAGCATTATTCGGTGAAATATATTAACATATATTTTTGAGTCCTTTACAATTCTGACCATGTGTTGGCAAGTGACATATTCTAATGCATGCTGAAGAGTTCAGGATGAAAACTGTTATCTCACTAGAGTATTTACCAGCCTTAGAGGAATACAAGGTGGAACTGAATAACTGTAGAGTTCCAAATCTCCCAATCAAGGGCATGTGGAAAGCTGTGTGAATACACCTGTACGGATGTGACATTAAACACGCTAAATTAAACAGTGAGAATTCCAATACCCGATTCTTTAGTTATTTTGATTACATTCTGGAAAATGTCAGTTTGATGTAGCCGCATATTTGACACGGGCTCCTCTGCCATTTGCAAGGGAGGGATCTTGAGGTCAAGCCCCTAGTGGGCAGTAGCATCTGATGACTTTGGCTTCTGTGCCTGTTCATCTGCTCTGCAACAGGGCATGGTCTCTCTGCCCTTCCCCTCAACACTCCTTCCTTCTTCATGCTGTTCACCTTCCCCAGATGAACCACGCTGCGGTACTTCAATGGCCTTTGGATCACACTGAGGCACTTAAAGGACTTTGGACCACACCGAGGTACTTCCAGGACCTTTGGACCACACTGAGGTGCTTCTAGGACCTTTGGACAACACCAGGACCTTTGGACCACCCTGAGGTACTCCCAGGATCTCTATGCCCATAAGGTATATAGGACAAGAGGAGGAGCATGTGATCAAGGTGATTACTCCCCTACCCTCTCCAATGCAGACTGTCTGTATTCCTTAAGCGAATGATGTGCATGATCTCCTCTCCTCCCAGGCTGGCTTCTCTTTCCCCAAATGATGTCACCTGCATCATGTCACCTGCCATTTGGGATAATTTAACATTTTATCAGTTTCTTCTTGAAGTAACACCTATTTGTGGTGATGTCTGTTGCTTTATTCTGCAGTCCTATGACATAAGTGTTCTTTTAAAATTAATAATGAAGCCTTTTAAGTGACTTCTTGATGTAAATATCGCAACAATAATACAAACGAGACAGGCATGTTAGAAAAAAAATAAAAATAATGGTTTCTAGCTGACTGAATTTTGAAATCACACACCTTGCCCAGCCAAGCATTTTATGGGTTGACATTATGGTTTCAATTTTAGGTTCTCAGTTACCATTTAATGACATTGGAAAAGGGAGGAGACATGTTCAAGGTCACTAAGACTAAGTAGTTGGAAATAAACACTATATTGGAACCCAATGTTTTTTCACTTACAACTGTCTAGCTGTGATTGTGTTTTGTATATTGTTTTGTGGCTTAAGCCCAATAGTGATGACTGTGGATGAACACTAAGGCAATATTGCCAAATAAGGTGTGGTAATTATGCAAATGAGGGCTTCAAATTTCAATGGAGTCCAGTTGTCTCAGATGACTTACACTCATATCTGCCACCTTACCTTGAAAGTGCACATCACAAATAATCTGCCTAGGATACATTTCAGCCCTACTTCCCAGGGGACATTCGATGAGACACAGAGTAGGTAGGTAACCAGACCAACACTGCACTTCACAGGACCACAGGGCAGAAGTCAGAAGTAAGGGCAGGAAATAGGATGAAGAGTTGAATAGTGATATGGGATTGGTGGCTCTCCTGATACCAGCTATGTAGACTGGGATGAACTGTGTGATACCAGACACTCTGTATCTCTGGTTGAATATTCCAGTGCAGTGCACACCAAGTCTCTTAAGACAGTAAGAGGTTCTTTATCATCTGGAGTCAACACACAAGTTGAACTGCTTAAATTGAGTCAGTAGAACTTAAAAAGGGAAGTTGTCACAGAAACATTTTAAACTTCTAGATTCTCTTGACACTATTATGTCTGGATCTTTTGAACCCAAGTTGTGATATGACAAATGGCCAGTCCTGACCATTAGTAGTCTAATTGCTTTTAGGGACACATGTGCCCTGTCTGGTAACGCACTCCTCGAGGGAAGACATGGTCTCTATTTAGGTTCTGTTCTTCTTTTCTATGTCTTGGGTTTTTACCTTCCACAGATTTTAGTTTGAAGTTCCAGAGAAAAAAGAGACTATGCTTGAACTCATTTTCGGTTGCTAAAAACATTATATTCTTGTTTATTTTTTTTTCTTTTCTGATTTAGAGACTCCTGTGGTTTGTTCAGACCCAGAATCTGTTGCCTTTGCCAGACATATTTGGTAGACAAATGTTTTCTAATGGAATTTTGTTGCAGAGAATTTTGTAACCATCAACATTCATTATTTATTTATTTATTATTTATTCATTCATTTAATTTTTGAGGCACTGGGGGTGGAACCCAGGACCTCACTTACATTAGAGTTTGACAGCTGAAACACACTCCTGGTCCTCTATTTTAACTTTTTATTTCTAGATGAGATAGGGTCTCACTACATTACCCAGCCTTACCTTGAAAACTCACACTAATCCAGACAAACAGAATCCTCCTGTCTTGGTGTTGCAAAAGTAGTTTTTCTGGAATTGAAACTCTCCTTCCAGGAGCAACAGAGAGCAATCCTCCCATGTCTGGGAAAGCTGAAACTTGCAAGAATCTTAAAAGTTTCCCCTCGGTCTTTATAGAAACGTCAAACAGCAGCTATGGAGGAGACTGACCACCCAAGGTACAGAGAGGAGGTTCTCAGCCCTATGGAATTGCCTGCAAGCTGTGGAGAGAGAGAGAGATGGAGACAGATATAGATATAGATATAGATATAGATATAGATATAGATATAGATATAGATATAGATATAGATATAGATATAGAGATAGATAGATAGATAGATAGATAGATAGATAGATAGATAGATAGATAGGGAGGGAGACAGACAGACAGACAGACAGAGAGCACTCACTGTGGTTCCAGCATTCCTGAGTGAGACATTCCTGAGTCCTCACTCACATTGTGGTGGGCTTTGAAGTGATGCAAATGTTTTGTTTTTTTTTTAATCATCCCTGCTCCTGTTCACAATCCCTCACCCACACTACTCCAAGTAACCCCAATGAGAAGCCATTGATTCACCATGTCGGACTTTTGTGCAGTCTTTACTCTGGACATCATGTGTTCCCTTTCTGGGGTGAGGGGATGTGCCTGTGTTTCTTCTCCACAGGAAAAGTCTAGCACATGACACTCAGCCTCGGGAGTGCCCGGGACGACAGGCCTGTACCATTTGGCCTGGATGACTTTTCTTAGCAGCCATTTCTATCTGTGCCACCCGAGTGAACCACAGGCATCTTCCTTGCATGTCTGTCAGCACAAACCAATCATCACCGTCTCTTTGCATTTTGAATAAAAACAAATACACAGCGATATTTAATTTATACTAGGAATTCAGTGGTATCACTTGGAATTAGCAGAAAGGTTTCATTCTGATCCCACGGATGCACTCTGTGAGCCTTGCTTATGATCACATTTATTCAGTTTGCTAGCTAAACCCAGATGCTCTGTTTATCCCCAGGGAGATCAAGATTTTTAACACCAGCAGTTCTTTGCAAATTTTGATGAAAACCGTTTTTCAAAGAATTAGTTAGGTCACTTTATTAAAACCAACCTGTGACCTGTAAACATCGTTTCAGAATGCATCAGATTTTCTTTTGTTATTAAGTCATCCTTTGCACTTTTTTAAAAATAACATGATTTCTACAATTCATTAATCAGATACTAGCAATAATAATGACTGCTATTAAACTCTGGTTAGTACACTGTGACCCTCTACATCATCACAAGTAGTGCATTTAATGAGCAAGTTGTTTGCTTTTTTAAAAAAAAAAGATTTAATTTTTTTATTTTATGTGTTTGACTACATGTGAGTGTATGCACTGCATGTATTCAATGCCCACAAAGACCAGAAGAAGGTGTTGGGCCCCCTGGAATTGAAATTACAGGTAGCTGTGAACCATCCTGTGAGTGCTGGGAGTTGAATTCAGGTTGTGTGCAAGGACAGTCAGTGTTTCTAACTGTTGAGCTGTCTTTCCACCCCCTCTTTTGCTTTTTCAATCAAAAGTTGAACTTAGAGCTGGCACTGCAGAGGAAGAGGGGAGCTGGGAAATTCCCTATTAAGAAATGTTGCGGGGTTGGGGATTTAGCTCAGTGGTAGAGCGCTTGCCTAGCAAGTGCAAGGCCCTGGGTTCGGTCCTCAGCTCTGAAAACAAAACAAAACAAAAAAAAAAAAAAGAAAAAAGAAATGTTGCTTCTAACCAACAAGCTCATGTATGGATCAGCTTGTGTGCTAGGGAAGATGGGTCTCTGTACACATGGACAGACAGGCAGACAGACAGACAGACGTGTGTGTGTGTGTGTGTGTGTGTGTGTGTGTCTGTTTCATTCACATGTGTTCCCCAGGTCCACTGGTCTCTATAGACTTTGTCTCTAAATGGCAGCAGAAGCACATGGGAAGACAGCAAGTGTTTGGGAACGCCAGCACCGTTGCTGAAATCGCGTCATCACTGACCGCTGCTTCACATGCAGAGGCAAGCAACAGAGCAGAAGCTATTCGCACCCATGATATCTTGAATACTTGCACCTTCCAAAGATTCTGATGACAAATCACATGGCAGAGTATCAATACGTCCCTTTATGATTGTGTGAGTGAGCATCGAATCACACACATCAGTGCAGGCTGATATAAAAATTCAAAATATGGCCTATTCCATATATGTTCTGCTTTTCCTCCCACTGTCTTAAAGAGGACCAATGGAACTATTGTATATTGGAACTGTGTGTAGAGTGTACGATCTTCCCTGTGGTCCAGGCTAACAACACTGTCTTTGTTCTATATTTGTTTGGAATCACAGCACCTTCCATACAGTAGTGAGCATCTTCATCCAGGGCTGTTCCATCATATGAGCACAGGTGTCCACTTAGACACACCGTCAGTATTTACCCACTCCAAGGGTCTGGGAAGTCTGACCTCTCTATTTGCTGAGTTGTAACTTAACAAGTAGAAAACCCAGATGTGTCAGAACTTCAAAATAAAGGAACCTCCTGCAAGAATCCAGCCTTATCCAGCCTCAGCATTCCTTAATTCTTTGACACCCGGGGGAAGCAAGCCCTGAAGAATTAATTGCCTTAGCTAATGTGCAGAGAACTGACCTTTCCTTCCAAACTGCGCACTCTAAAAGGGAGAAGGCGGCAACGTTGTGTAAACAGAATCTAATCTTCAGTCGTACATCTGGATGCGAAAGCTCCCGTCACGTTGCTTACAATTACTGAATGGTAATGACGGCAGGAGCTCGGGAAAAGGCTTATATTTAGATGCTGAGCTACCCTGAAATGCATGATTCGGAAAGTCTCTGATGTGACATCTTTTCACACCTGCAACAGCAAGACTTTCTGGAAAGTCGTCTTGGAAATGCAAGCAGAAGGGATTATGTGTGAATGTGAATATTACTTTCTTGAGTTTTTCATTTGGGGAACCCATGCAAGGAAAAAAAAAAAGAGATCCCTAACCTCAAGTCAGTGCACATAAATATTACAGATCCATGACTGGCTCCGTCTTACATGGTCACTGCCTCTACCCTAGTCTCTGGCTCCAATAATGCCCCCTGTGTGTTGTTCTCTTTCACTGTGGTTTATCCAAGTCCTTGGGTGATATTTTAGATGTGGTAATGATTAGTGTAGCAGGAATCTTAGAATGTCTTATTAATAAAATCAAACCTGAGGCCAGTTATTGGGGTGAACTCTGGAAGATCAGAGAAACAGAACAAGCCACAGCTACCTCACCTCACCGGATCCTCAGCTGGTCTTGTTTCCTCAGACTGGAGGCCTCTGAGTCCTCATCCAGAATGGGTCTCAGCTGAACTGCTGCTCAAAAGCCTGAATGCTTAACCAGGCCAAATGCCTAACCAGGCCAAATGCCTCTAGTTCCTGGTCCTCACGCCTTATATATCTTTCTGCCTTCTACCATCACTCCCTGGGATTAAAGGCATGTGTCACCATGCCTGGCCGTTTCCAATGTGGCCTTGAACTCACAGAGATCCCAGATGGATTTCTGCCTCTGGAATGCTAGGATTAAAGGCCTGATTGCCAACATTTTCTAGCCTAAGTATCTAGTGGCTTTTCTGTTCTCTGACCCCAGATAGGTTTATTAGGGTACACAATATTTTGGGGAACACAATACCACCACAGATTAGTATTCCTGTACATCTCAAATTCACACTAGTTTCTGTTCCTTGGTTTCTTTACTCAGTGCTGAGTGGTGGATTCTTTCCACCACATTTAGTAGGGTTCATCTAGTTCCATTCCTTTGTCAACGGCTGGAACTTGGGTTTGCTGTTTCAGTTTATAAATACACATCACAAGGATGGTCTGTGTGTGTACGATGAAGCCCAGCAGTTTCTTAGTCCCCTGGGTGGAGATGAATTTTCATTACTTCAGGCAGCTTTTGTGCAGATGTGCACAGGGTATACCTAGCTATTTTTAACTGTTGTTTCCACATTGTCATGCAACATTCAGAACCTATTTCCAAAACTTTCATTTTTTAAGTTCATATTAAACACCTTACTATCATGTTGATAATGATAGCAGTTGTATGACTAAAACTGTTCATTAAATTTCAGATATCAAGAGTGTGGGGAGATGGTTCAGAGGGTAAGAGGGCTGGCTACTCTTGAAGAGGACCTATGTTCTGTTCCCAGCACCCATGTGGTAGTTCACAACCATCTATAACTCCACTCCCAGGGTAGCTAGTGCCTTCTTCTGGTCTCTTCAGGCACTGCATGCATGTGGTGCATATACATACACTCAGGCAAACACCCATATCAAAGGACTTCATAGAAGTGTTTATTAGAGACTAGTGAGACTCAGGGTAGGAGAGCCAGGGAGATGCTGAGATAGAGCTGGAATAGAGAAATACTGATGAGTCAGCCGGTGCCCAGTAAGGGGACGGGTAAGAGATGATGGGTGATTAGGGACTGCTCCTCCTCCTCTCCCTCCTCCTCCTTCTCTTCTTCTTATTTTTATTCTTCTTATTCTTCCTTCTTCCTCCCTCCCCCGCCTCTTCTTTTCTGAGACAGAGTTTCTCTGTGTATCCCTGCCTGTCCTGGAACTCGCTCTGTAAACCAGGCTGGCTTCAAACTCATAGAGATCTACCTGCCTCTGCCTCCCGAGTGCTGGGATTTAAGGCATACATTACCACCACTTGGCTACTGCAGTTCTTAAGAAGAAAAGATTTCCAAGTTTTTCCTCACGAAGAAATGATGAAGTTTTGAGGGGAAATGTTTACTCTGCTTTAAGTGTGACACGGGAGCACACATGTTCTGAGACACCACATGGTGCCCTGCACATATGAGTAATTTTAAAGACATTTCTATGGTGTATTTCCATGTATGTTCCTGTGTACACATGCATGTGGAGGCCAAAGGTGGCTGTCCAGTGTCATCCTCCATCATTCTTACTTTATTTTCTGAGACGGGTCCCTCCCTGAGCTCAGAGCCTCCCATTTCCAGTAAGCTAATGAACTCCAAGGATCTGCTTGTCTCTGGCTCCCCAGCACTGGGATTATGGATGCACACCAAGGCCAGCTTTTTCTGTGAGTGTTGGGATCTGAACTTAGGTCCTCATGCTTATCTAACTAAAATGGATAGACAAATGAACGTGAGCTCTTATTATTTAAGACTTAAATGTCTTTTTAAGACTTGAAATTTGTCAGGTGGTGGTGGCGGCAGCTGCAGCAGCGGCGGAGGTGGTGGCAGAGATTCAGGACAGGCACCAAAACTACACAGAGAAACCCTGTCTCAAAAAAACAAAAACAAACAAACAAACAAAAAAGACTTGAAACTTAAGTCTGATATTTTCTTTTTCTGTATATGTGTGTATGTCTGTCTTTGTGTGTATGTGTATGCATATGGTGGTGAGGATGGGTGTGGGGTGGGTGAGAGGGAGGGAGGGAGGGAGGAAAGGGAGAGAGAGAGGGAGAGAGAGAGAGAGAGAGAGAGAGAGAGAGAGAGAGAGAGAGAGAATGTAGCTGGAGTTTTCCTGTCTCATCAGCTGCTTCAGAATTACTATACTGAGACTTATATTACTTATAAATGCTCTGCCAATAGCTTAGGCTTGTTACTAGCTAACTCTTACACTTAAATAAACCCATATTTCTTATTTACCCTCTGCCACGTGGCTCATGGCTTGTTACTTCATTTTTTTTTTTTACATATCTTGCTCCCTTGGTAGCTGGCTGGCATCTCTCCTGACTCTACCCTCCTTCTTCCCATCATCCTCAGTTTGACTTTCCCATCTAACTTCCTGCCTAGCTATGGGCCTATTAGCTTTTTATTGACCAACGAGAGGCATACATATTCATAGTGTAGAAAAGGATTGTTCCACAGCAAGAGAGCATATGAAAGGCACAGGGCAACCTTGGATGTCTTTTCTTAATCCCCATCCACCTTGTTTCTTGAAATGGTGTCTCACTGGAGTGAAACTCACCATGTAAGCAGTCTGGTCCCTAAAACCTAGGATCTGTTTGTCTCTTCTTCCACAGAGCTGAGCTTACAAGCTCATACCATCACACCTGGCTTTTTTACTTGCTTCCTGGTGATCAAACTCAGGCCCCCATGCCTATAATGCCAGGACCAGTGCTGTCTCCCCAGCCTTGTGACTCTGTCAGACTCTTAAAGATACAGTGTGATATGACCACTCCTTTGGCTGTGGGGTGAAGGTATGAATCTAATATTCTTGAAAACTTTATCCTAATTCACTGGGGTTTTTGATTCATTTCTTAGCCCCTGGAAATCCCTGATTTGTTCTCCATAATTTTATCATTTCCATGATGTCACATAAATGAAATTATTTAGCATATGACTCTTTGAGATGGGATTTTTACATTAGCATAATTCACTGGGGAGGCCGGGGCTGTGAATAGTAAGTATGCTTTTTGTTGCTTCCAAGGGGTATTCTATTGTCTGGTGCAGCCTAATTTGAATATTTTCCTGTTAAAGCACATTTGGGTTGTATTCCAGTTTGGGACAGTCTATTCTCAGAAGGTTTGTCATAAGCATTTGAACATATTTTTTTTTGTATAAATATAAGTTCATTTTTTTTGCTAGAATGATTGTACAGGGCAATCACAGCTAGTTGATAGGGCAATGGTGTGCTTAGCTTTTTAAAAATGATAGAGGAGACTTCTGGAAATTAAATGAGATTAAACATCAAACAAAACACTAAGTAAAATGTTCCTGTTGCTGTTGATTTTATTATTTAGCTGCAGAAATGCCTTCAGTAAGGAATTTTGGGGCCTCATTCCAGGCATGGGATTAAGTCATTGATTGCCACCTGGTGGCAACAGGCAGAAGCCATTTCCTAGCCTCTGCCAGGTGATCCAGAACTGTGGTTATCGCGTCTCTGATTATAAGTAGCAAAGAAAGAGCTGACCAAACAAACAATCAGAAAACAGAATATCTCCCCTATTGCTTCTTTGGAATTATTCAGGACTGCTGGGCTCAGTGCCTGAGCTCAGAAGATACGAAAGGATTTCACTGTTTTTGTTTTGGTCTGTTCCCACCACCCCCACCCCCTGCTTTAACAATTCCTCATGTTCCTGTGAGTGGCCAAGCTTAAGTATTTTAACCAGATCAGTGAAGTTACATACAGCATGCAGAGCTTTTATAGATGAGTAATGGTCAGTTACTCATTTTAAAATAAATTGACAAACAACATAAATTACATTAACAATTTATATATTATAGAAGCATTGAGCAGTTAGCGTTTGCCAGAGGATGCTGTAAACACATCGTGCCCCTGGGCAGATTTGTCACAAAATTCTAAACAAAAGGGTTTTGCTCAGCCCATACAAGAGCTGTTAAGATGAAGAATCAGAGGGCTTGAGCGATGGCTCGTCTGTAAAGGTATTTGCTGTGCAAACATGGAGACCTAAGTTTAATACCCAGAATCCATACAAAGGTGACAGAAGAGAACCAAGTTGTTCCCCGACCTTCAGACTTGTGCCATGGCACAAATAATGCACGTTTACACAATAGTTAGTAAATAAAAAATCTTAAAGAACCAAACATGAAAACAAAATATAAAATGTACTTGTCATGTGCTTCACAATAAGTAATGTGATGTGAGGCCAGAGACGTCTACAGGACTCGGCACTGGCTCCCCAGTGGCAGCAGCAATGGCTTTGATGGTTCTTGACAGCTAAGTCCAAGGCAATGCAGAGACCTAGCACTGTTGCCTCAGCTAAGGATAACTCAAGAGGCCTTCTCCCCTCCAAAGCTTCTTACGGGATTGGCTAGAAACTTTACATAAGAATATCTCTATAAATGCTATTTGGATAGTAAAAATCCATCATTTTCATTCAGATCCTCAAATATCCTTGCCTGGCCTAGTGGAGTAGACGTAGCGATGCTCTTCCTTCAAATTATGCCCCACTCCTGGTTCCTCTTTCTTCTTCAGACACAGTTCTCTTTAGGAATCACCCTTGCATTCACGTCACTTTTGTGATTAAATCTAATCACTGTGTGGACAAGTGTCACCTCAACAGAGGCTGTGCAAGGCATTCTAAACTGTAGCTCACACAATGATGCATTTACTAACTGCCAGAGTTCTCGTTCTGTTGCTATGATAAAAACACTTTGGCCTATAGCCATTTAGGGGAGCAGAGGGTTTATTTCAGTTAATGGGTTAGAGGTTGTTACTGAGAGTAGTCAAGGTGGGAACTCAACCAGAAACCTGGAGGCAGGAATCTGTTCTAGGAGGAGGAGGAGGAAGATGCTTTGCTGGCTCACTGTCAGGATCATGCTCATCTAGCTCTATTGTACAGCCCAGGACCACTTGTATAGGGAATGGTGCTGCTCACGGTAAGCTGGACTCCCCTGCATCAATTAATAATAAAGACAGTCTTATCTAGGTAGAGGCTTTCCTCTCTGATAACTCTAGGCTGTGTGAAGTTCAAGACCCAATGTACACTTCGACATCTTCATTGTCCATCTTTGGCTTCAAGAAGAAGGTTCTGGACTTTGTGTTCAACGCCTTAACCCCAAGGAAGCACAGAGCGAATCTGTTCTCCATAATTTTGTCATTTCCAAAATGTCACGTATGTTAAATTATAAAACATGGATCCTTGGGGTTTCCCATTTAATGTCCAGCATGTTTGATGCAGGTGTTTCATATATCAGCAGCAATTTTTCTGTCATTGATGAGCAGCATACATTTCAAGTTCTCTTCCCGAACTATTATCAATACTACAATATTGAAGGTTACCCCACATAAATATTCAAAACCTTAATTGCTCTTAGGAAAAGGGAAGATGTGAGAAATGAGCCCACATTCAGTCAGTGTAGGAATTGCTTGGTGAGGGGCAGGGCTTATGCCCACACCAGCTTGCCTAAGTCCCCAGCGGTCCAATGACATCCAGTGTATGGAACTTGCTTGCTTTTGAAGACAGTATGACTTGCGGCGTCTCTGCCTCACTGCTGTTCCCCTGCAAACACTCCCTAGTGTTCCTCTGCTGTGCAAATTCCTACATGCACCAGGCACCACTGCTTTTTATAGATGTTTAATTATTGCTTTCAAATGAGGATCCTTGTTACCCAGAAGCAATTGGCTAGAGTGACAGGGAATTTACAGACTTGCTTGAGGAGCGGTCTACACAGCTTAGCGGTGTATTCAGTGTTAGGCAATTTCAAGCAGGTTAAAATGGGGTGCATGAAGCCCCTGTATTTTATCCTATGATACTGTTGTCAGAGCTTAAAAATGCGTTTAGCTGTAAAGCTGTGTCTCCGGTGGCCACAGAACAGGAATTGAACTGTTCCCATTGGCTTGGGGGCAGGGATAAGGTTTGCTATATTTATGTCAATCACATAATTTAAATGAGCTAATTTGTCACCTTGCACAGAAAAAAATGACAATCATTAGATCCAGGGATGTATTCGCCCTCATGGCAAAGTATGACAATAGAGGAATCTATATCCCAAGCCTTTAGATTCTCACTGGGATCAGGAGAGAGAGGGGGTGGTCTAAGTTTTGCCTTGCAAACCACTCACTCTTGTTTCAAATAGGACATGCATCTTCATGTGCCAGCCACTACTTACACATACTCAATGGACCCTTTCAACCTAAATCTGTGGTCTCAAGTTCTAGCATCTTCAAGGGCAAGCAAGTTCTGTGAGATAGCCCTTGGACCTCTGGGAACTCGGGAAACTGGTGTAGGCATAGACTATGTTCTAACTTTGGGGATTCTTGCCATGATCAAATGTGGGTTCATACATCTTCCATTTGTCAAGGTCAGCTAGGGTTTTGGGATTTTAATATGAGCTATCTCTTGATATTGAAGTATTGATGAGTCCAATTTTCTTGAAATTTCCCAAATCATATACACTATACCCCATTCACTCCTCCAAATTAAAACTCAATGTAGATTTCCATTGTGGTTGAACATTCCATGGCTTCTGTTTTATGGTGCTCCTCTGCTCTTCAACATTATAATTAGCTGGGTCCATATATCATGACTCACTTCCATCTCCTACTCCAGAATTTGATAGGCGAGTCTTACCTTGCTCACCTAAGCGTCTTGTTTGGTGGACATCATTCTAACCACAGGGGAGGCACAGGTCTCTGTCAGGGCCAGGGAAGGTCTCAAGTTCTAGGATTTCATGATTTTGGCCAGCCGGAGGGAAGGCATGTTGCTGCTAGGCTCCATATGGGTGTGGGTCTAAATCTGCTGTTGGGTGATCCTGAGGATGGAACTAGTGAACAAATGAAACCATGAAAGAAGAGAGTAGGGGCCTATGGATGTGGCTCAGTGGTTAAAGTACTTGCTGCATAAGCCTGAGGCTTGGAGTTTGAATTTCCAGAAGCCTGAGTAAGTTCTGGGTGGGCATGGCAGCCTGCCTGTAGTTCCAGTCAAGAAATGCAGAGTCAGAACCCTCAGAACAACCTGACTAGCAAGACCAGACCCAGTGGCTGCAGGTGAGCTCTTTGATTGAGAGATCCTGAATCAGGGAACAGGTGGAGAACAGCAAAGGATACATGGTGATTCTCAGTATCAACCTTGGGCCTCTACATGCTCACACACGTGCACACCCAAATGCAAACATTCACATACATGCACGTGCACACTTAGCACATACATATGTGTATACATTTACACACATACCCTCACATGTGTACATGCACACAAACATTCACATAAGTATGAGAATATATATTTTATAACATATACATACACATTCATGCACACATCCATACACATTCTGCAAATACACATGCAAACATTCATATACACACATGAAAACACACATGTGCACACACAGCACACACACATGTGCACACATCCACACATGTACATCTACACATGCAAACATCCGCATATATGCAAACATTCACATACGCTTGTACACACACGTGTAAACATTCTCTCTCTCTCATACACACACACACACACACACACACACACACACACACACACACACACTAATGAGCTCTCTGTTGCTGTGATAAACACTATCACCAAAAGCAACTTGTAGAGGAAAGGGGTTTATTTCACTTTAGAGTTCATCATCCAAGGAAATCAGGGCAGGAACTCAAGGCGGGAACCTGGAGGCAGGAACTGATGAAGAAGCCACAGAAGAACATGGCTTGCTAGCTGGCTCAGCCTGCTTCCTTATGCAACCCAGGACCTGCTGCTACAGATGGCACCACCTACAGTGGACCATCTATTCACAATCAACAAAATGCCCCTCAGACTTTTCCACCGGTCA
>CABHPR010156705.1:0-12338 GCA_902168415.1 Peromyscus melanophrys
ATATATGGGGCTAGAGAGGTGGCTCCATAGTTGAAAGCACTTGTTGCTCTTGCAGTGGAACCGGGTTTGAGTCCCAACACCTACATTCTGGCTCACAACTGCTTGTAACTTCACTTCCAGAGTATGTGGTACCATCTTCTGACCTCTGTGGGCACCAGACATACATATAGTACACATATATACATGCAGATGAACACTCACGCAATAAAATAAATATAAATATTAAAATATGCACACATTCATTCATGTCTAGCGTCCTCCACAAACCCTCATCCTCAGGAACCCCAGGCTTGTAGTTCTTGACTGAAATTCTATGGATGTGTTCTGTGCTCAGTCTGAGCTCAACCGTAAAAAGGACAAAATGGTGCAGTAGTAAGTCAGCAGCTGAGTCCTTTCTTTGGTCCTCTGTTTCTTTTGGTTTGATAAACTAGTCTGTCAACTCCTTCAGTTCCCTTGTCACTCTGATCATTTCTCAGACTCCAATCCTTCTTCTCCTTTCCTAGTTCTTGTTATTTTGTTGATGATGGTCACTGTCAACACAGCCTGGTCTCTCCACACCTGCACTCCTCTGGCATGTAGCCCAGCCTGGTTAGCTGTGTCTCTCCTCTTTATCCCAGTCTCCAGATGAAGTGTTTCAGTGTCTCATGGAAAAAGTCCATATGGAACGTGTTGTAGATACTTCCACAAGGGCTCCAACTCGTAGACTAAAACATCCCATGTGGAGTTATGGTGTCTTGTGCTCTTAGGGACAGAAGAAATACTCAAGCATGGGAACAAAAAGGCCTAGAAGTAGGGACAAAGGGATAATAAGAAATTGGGAGGGGCCTAGAGAGATTGTTTAGCTGATAAGAATGCTTGCTGCTCTTCTAAGAGGACCTGAGTTTGATTCTCAGTGCCCCCATTGAATGACTCACAACTGCCTGTTACTCCAGCTCCAGGGGATCCAATGCCCTCCCCTGGCCTCTACAGGCACCTACACACACATGGCATATACCCACACAGATATATAAATATAAATAAAAATTAATTGAGGGTCTGGGATGTAGTTTGGTGGTAGAGTGTTTATGTAGCATGCACAAAGCCTTGGGTTTGATTCCTGGTACTGCAAAACCAGAGATAGATAGATAGATAGATAGATAGATAGATAGATAGATAGACAGATAGATAGACAGACTGTAGTGGATAGCCATTCCAGCTTTGGTCTGGAAGTTCCAACCCCCATTGAGGCTTCAGTAACTATCACGCCTACAAGGCGGGGCCAAGGGAGGGCCTGAAGACCTGAGATCGGGACGCGAGGTGCTCTCTTGTTGGCTGGACCTGGACACAAGAGGTAGACCGAGGAGAGTTCTCCAGAGAACACCGCTGGACTGCGCTGCGTCTTTTCCAGAACCCGCCACCTACCTATCCCTTCATTTGTAAGTTACCCACTAAATAAATCTTCCTCTTAACTACGTGGAGTGGCCTTAGTAATTTCATCAATAACAGACAGACAGATAGACAGATAGAATACATTAAAGATAAGGGGATCCAGGTATGTCAGTGTGGGTAGTGTCAGCCATAGGAAGAGAAGTGGAACATTGGCATGGGGATGGTTAGGGAAGCAAAACAAAGTAGAGAAAGGGATCAAGAGAGAAGGGAGAAGAGAAAGAGAGAGGGAGAGAGAGAGAGAGAGAGAGAGAGAGAGAGAGAGAGAGAGAGAGAGAGAGAGATATGTAGATAAGGATATATTAGGCACAAAAAGAAAATCTACTCCCCTACCAAAAGTACCTTTTGAATATGGGGTCTCAGAATCAATCTTGGTTTATCTCAAGAATGCCCCTGCAAGGCTAATCTTGGTTGTAAACTAGGTTAGATATTTCTTAGAAGTATTAACTTAAGGAGGAAGACCCTCTCCTAGAGTGGGCAACACCTTTTGATGGCAGCCCAAATACAAGGAGGTGCCTGTCAACCTCTACCTCATGTTTGTGAGTGAATCTGTCCTGCGTTGCTGCCGCCATTGTGACTGCCATTCTTTGATGGTACTGGAACCCAACTTCTTTGGCCTTCTAGTGTTGACTGAAGATCAGAGACTCTCCAGGAATCCTCCAGGCTTTCAACACCAGTTTCAGAATGCTAAGGTATCCAGTCTCATGGATGGAGCAGCTCCTGGATTCTCAGCCTCTCCAGCAGATGGCCATTGTTGGACATAATTGATATTGTGCTATCCAATCTAACACATTCCTTTGAAATATGTACTCATTCTGTAAGTTCTGTTCCTGAGAATCCTAATATAGCCCACGTTGCCCTTCACTGTGTATCATGGCTTTCACTAGAGGTGCAGGGTGCAGGTAGTAGAAGGCTGGCAAGAAAAGACAGTTTTGTTGTTGTTGTTGTTTTTTAAGATGGGGTCTCAATGTGTAGCTCTGGCTATCCATAATGTTTACTCATGTTGTAGACCAAGCTGCCATTGAACTCACAGATATCGACTTGCATCTGCTACCCCAGTGCTGGGATTAAGGGAGTATATCTCTAAGATTGACCAGTAAGTTTTCACATTTACTTATTTAGGGGCTGGAAAGATGGCTCAGCAGTTAAGAGCACTGGTTGCACTTCCAGAGGACCCATGTTCAATTCTCAGCACCCACATGTTGGCTCATCATCCTCATCTCTATCTCCAGTCCTAGGGGATCCAATGTCTTCTTCTGGCCTCTGTGGGTACAGACTTACATTCTGCAGGCAGAATACCCATACACATAAAATAAACATAAAAACTGAAAAAGCAAAGCAAAAACTCATTTATTTATGTGTATGTGAGTGTATGTGTGAGCATGTATGCCATGGCACACATGTGGAGGTCAGAGGAGAAGTGTGGAGTTCTCTCTTTCCACCATGTGGGTCCCATGAGCTGAACTCAGATGTTCAGTGATGGCAGTAAGCAACTTGATCCAATGGTCCACCATCCAGTGAACAGTCTTTTTTTTTTTTTTAGGTTTTACTGAAAATAGATTTTTTTTTTCTCTCACATAGTATAACCTGATTATGGTATCCCCTCCTCCTACTCTTCCCAGTTTCTCCTTTCCTCCACTCCCATCCAGATCAGTTTAAGAAACTTCTTTATTGTTTCTCATTAGGAAACAGGCTTCTAGGGATAACAAAAATATAACAAAATAAAATATAATAAGATAAAACAAAAACTATCACATCTGAGTTGGATAAGACAAATAAACAAAAGGAAAAGATCCCAAGAGAAGGCACAAGAATCAGAGACACACTCATTCACACACTCAGGAATCCCACACAACCACTCAGCTGGAAGCCATAATATACACCTGGTGCAGACCTATGCAAGCCCTGTGCATGCTGCCTCAGTCTCTGTGAGTTCATCTGTGTGTTGATCCTGTCGATTTAGAGGGCCTTGTTTTATTGGTGTCCTCAGTCTTCCCTGGCTTTTACACTCTTTCTTCCTCCTCTTCTGAGGGGTCTCCTGAGCCCAGAGGGAATAGATGTTGTGGGATAATCTTTTTGTACACTGTGAAGATGTGTCTCTACCAAGGCATCTTCTGATTGGTTTAATAAAGAACTGAACAGCCAATAGCCGGGCAGGAGAGGGTAGGTGGGACTACCAGGAAGACACAGAAACTCTGGGAAGAAGAGAGGCAGGATTCGCCAGCCAGACATGGAGGAAGTGGGATGCACTGAGCTGAGCAGAGGTAACAAAGCACGTGGCAGAATGTAGATTAACATAAACAGGTTAATTAAGTTTTAAGAGCTAGTTGGGAACAAGCCTAAGCTAAAGTCAAGCTTTCATACTTAATAAGAAGTCTCTGTGTCATTATTTGGGAGCTGGTGACCCAAAGAAAAATCTGACTACAGATTGAGCAAGGTGCTGATCTATGAGTATAGCAGAATGTTATTAGGAGCCATTTTATTGCTGCATATTTTTAAAAATAATAATATTGTTTTGTTTTACCCTAGGTTGTTTGGCTATCTAGTTTCTGGTTCTTGAACGCTCAAGCAGTTTCAGGTACGGGTTCTATCTCATGGTGTAAATGTTGAGCCAAATCAGATTATCGGTTGGTTACTCCCACAAACTTTGTGCTACCATTGCCTTAGCATATCTTGAAGGCAAGACACCATTGCAGATCAAAGAGTTTTATGACTGGCTTGATGTTTATGTTTCTCTTTTGACAGTGTGCAGAGTACCTTCCTATAACAAAGACACTAGAACATAGGGATGAAAGCTCTATGCAGGCATCAACTCAACTTCTCCATATTTAGTGAGTTGTGTAGATGTTGTCTTTATCAGTGGGGCCTTGCCTCCAGTTTGTGGAAAGCAACCTATACTCGTGGCAACAGTCTGGATTGTTTGCGGGTTCTTATGGACCCCCTTAGGCCAACAATTTATTTAGATGTAACCAAACCCTGGTACTGGAAGCTTTATTTGATGACAAGAGATGGCCAGTTGGGACTCTGTCTCACCCATTATTTAGATTGCCTTTTTATATGTATATATATTTAGGAAGCACTACTGTATTAGGTTTCTATATTACTCAAATAGTAATTTTAGCTGTCTCTCCCTATATTCCATCCCTTGTCTCCTTCTTCCCTCCCCACATTATTCTCCTATTCCAGCCCCACCCAATCCATCCATAACTATCTATTCTATTTTCCTTTTCTAATGAGATCTCTTTGTCCTTCCTAGCCTACTAGTCCCTTACCCTTTGGTTCTACAGGTTGTAGCATGGTTGTCATTGACTTAATGATGACAGCTAGTATCCACATATAAGTGAATATATACAATATTGTCTTTTGGTGTCTGTGATACCTCACTCAGAATGATATTTTTTTTTCTAGTTTCACTCATTTACCTGTGGATTTTATGCTGTCATTTTTTAAAATGGCTGAGTAATACTCCATTGAGTAAATGTACCACATTTTATTTATCCATTTTTCTATTGAGGAACATCTAGTCTGCCACCCCCAGCCCCATTTCTGGCTATTATGAAGAGAATAGCAATGAACATGGTTGAGCAAGTGTTGTTGTGGTAAGATAAGTGTCCTTTGGGTATGTGTGATATAGCTGGATCTTCAGGTAGATCAATTCCCATCTTCCTGAGGAACTACCACACTGATTTACGTAGTGGCTGTACTAGTTTACATTCTCACCAGCAATAGGTAAGTGTTTCCCTTACTCCACATCCTCTCCAGCATGAGCTGTCACTTGTTTTATTAATCTCAGCCATTCTGATGGTTGTAAAATGAAATATCAAAGTAGTTTTGATTTGCTTTTTACTGATGGCTAAGGATGTTGAACATCTAAGTGTTTTCCAGTCATTTGAGTTTCCTCATTTGACAGTTCTGTTTAGATCCATACCCCATTTTAAAATTGGGCCTGGTAAAACTCTGTGCTAAAACTATCTGGCCCTGGGCTTTGATTGGTTAGGAGACTTTTAATGACGGCTTCTATTTCTATAGATCTGTTTAAATTGCTTATCTGACTTTGATTTAACTTTAGTAAATGGTATCTATCATGAAAATTATTCATTTCTTTTAGGTTATCTGATTTGGTGAAGTACAAGTGTGGTTTGAAAGAAAATGGCTCCCAAAGGGAGTGGCACTATTAGGAGGTGTGGCCTTGTTGGAGGAAGCGTGTCACTGTGGAGGCGGGCTTTGACATCTCACATGCTCAAGCTATGCCCAATGTCTCAGACCATTTCCTGCTGCCTGTGCAAGACGTAGGACTCGCAGCTCCAGCACCATGTCTGCCTGTATGCTGTCATGTTCCTTATTATGATGATAATGGACCAAACCCCTGAAACTGTATGCTACCTCAATTGAATGTTTCCTTTATAAGAGTTGCTGTGGTCATGGTGTCTCTTCACAGCAGTAAAAAACCCTACTAAGACAAATTGGTATTGAGGCTTGGGGTACTGCTGTGAAAGGCCTAACCACTCTTTTGTTTGAAGAAATATGGACTGTTGACTGTGGATTAGGAATGCGGTGGAACGTCTGCAGTGCTGCTTACTAGGCAATGCTAGTAGGAGCACGGAAGACAGTAGTGCTGAGCCCTCCCAACTGTGGGGGACTGGGTCAAGAGGGTTCAGAGAAGAAGATTTCAGTATGTTGCCTAGGGATTGTTCTTGTAATATTTTGGTGAAGAATGTAACTTTTTTTTTTTTTTTTGCCCTTGTTCAAAAAGCCTGCCTAAGGCTAAATTGAAGAGTTTTGGATTAATTCTATTGGCAGATGAAATCTCAAAACAGTCTGGTATAGACTCTGTCATGTGGCTATTAGTGTTAACTCTAATGAAGATTTATAATGAAAAGGAGCAAGCTGAGCAAAAATACAAGATGGAGAACAATTTGAGGAGAAATGGAGTACCGGAAAGTGGAATGGAGCTTACTCCCATGTTCAAGGAGATAAAAAGATTAAGAAATAGAATAAAGGGAGTGGTGATCTCAGAGCAAGATCCTACCCAGCTAAGTTTCCCATTTGTGAAAAGGAGTTAAAGAAAACTTTAGAGCTAGATGTGGTGGTGCATGCTTTCAATCTCAGCACTCAGGAGACAGAGGCATGCAGATCTCTGAGTTTGAGGCCCACCTGATCTACAGAGCAAGTTCCAGAACAGCCAGGCTTTGGCAGTGAAGGAAACCATCAAAAACAGAAAGCTGATGAAGATGTAATTGAATGAGGGGGCCATGTTCCAGCTCTAGAAAGCAGTAGAACTTGACAGCTTATGCCACGTGGTTCTGGCTTTAGAGTTAAGATAGAAGAAATGCTTTATGGAATCCTTTCCATAACTAAGGAAAGCTGCTGAGGTCAGGCGTGTGTCAGGGGTGTCTCTGAATGGAGGCCAAGAGAGGCCATTGTATGAAGCTGTGAAGATGAAGCCTGGATTGCCTTGGAGACCCCAAGAAGTTGTAGATGCCAGAGCCATGGGATATCTGCCAAGGAGAGTGTGTAACAGGGAGTGGAACAGTCCAAGGAAAGAAGTATGTTTTAATCAACAAAGCTAAAATGAGTTGCAGACCTGAAGAGTACTTTGACATCAGACATGGAGATGCAGAGTTTGGAGTTTGTCCAGTAGCTTTTGATTTTGCTTTGGTCCAGTATTTCCTCACTATGCCCCCTTTCCTATGTTTTGGAATGGTATTGTATATCCTGTGCCGTTATATGTTGGAAGAATGTGATCTGCTTTTTTATTTTGATTTTACAGGGGATTTGGACTTTTAAATAAGTTTGAGCCTATTATATGAGACTATGGGGACTTTTGAAATTGGACTGAATGCATTTTTTTAAAGTTTTATTTTATTTTACAATACCATTCAGTTCTACATATCAGCCACAGATTCCCTTGTTCTCCCTCCTCCCGCTCCCTCCTTTTCTCTCCAGCCCACCCCCCATTCCCACCTACTCCACGGCAAAGCCTCCCCCGAGGACTGAGATCAACCTGGTAGACTCAGTCCAGGCAGGGCCAGTCCCCTCCTCCCAGGCCGAGCCAAGCGACCCTGCATAAGCCCCAGGTTTCAAACAGCCAGCTCATGCACTGAGCACAGGACCCAGTCCCACTGCCTGGATGCCTCCCAAACAGATCAAGCCAATCAACTGTCTCACCCATTCAGAGGGCCTGATCCAGTTGGGGGCCCCTCAGTCATTGGTTCATAGTTCATGTGTTTCCATTCATTTGGCTATTTGTCCCTGTGCTTTATCCAACCTTGATCTCAACAATTCTCACTCATATAGACCCTCCTCTTTCTCGCTAATTGGACTCTCAGCAGAGAAAAACAATGACATCATGAGGTTTGCACACAAATGGATGGATCTAGAAAAAATCCTCCTGAGTGAGGTAACCCAGACTCAGAAAGACAAACATGGTATGTGCTCATTCATAGGAGGATACTAGATGTGGAGCAAGGATGACTGGACTGCTACTCACATCACCAGGGAGGCTACCTGGAAAACAGGACCCCAAGAAAGACACGAGGATTGCCCAATGACGGAGAAATAGATGAGATCTTCATGAACAGCCTGGACATAAGTGGGGGAAATGAAGGGTGAGGGTCGAGGGAAAGAGAGCTTGGGGGAGCAGGAGACCCCAGCTGGATCAAGAACAGAGAGGGAGAACAAGGAATAGGAGACCATGATAAATGAAGACCACATGAGAAGAGGAAGAAGCAAAGTGCTAGAGAGGCCCACAGAAGTCCACAAACATACCCCCACAATAGACTGCTGGCAATGGTCGAGAGACAGCCCGAACTGACCCACTCTGCTGATGGGATGGCCAAACACCCTAATTGTCGTGCTAGAAACCCAACCAATGACTGAGGGATCTGGAAGCAGAGATCCACAGCTAGGCCCCGGGTGGAGCTCCTGAATGCATTTTTGCATTATGATATGGCTATGAGCCTTTAGGGGCCAGGGAGTGGAATGTGGTGGTTTGAAAGAAGATAGCACCCGAAGGGAGTGGCACTATTAGGAGGAGTGGCTCTGTTGGAGAAGCTGTGGCCTTTTTTTTTTTTTTTTTTTTTTGGTTTTTCGAGACAGGGTTTCTCTGTGTAGCTTTGCGCCTTTCCTGGAGCTCACTTGGTAGCCCAGGCTGGCCTCGAACTCACAGAGATCCGCCTGGCTCTGCCTCCCGACTGCTGGAATTAAAGGCGTGTTCCACCAATGCCCGGCTTGCTGTGGCCTTTTTGGAGGAAGTGTGTCACAGTGGAAGGGGGCTTTGAGGTGTCATGTATTCTCAAGCCACACCCAGTGTCTCAGACCACTTCCTGTTGCCTGCACAAGATGTAGAACTCTTAGCTACCTCTCCAACTCCATGACTGCCTGTGCACAACCATGCCTCACCATGATGATTATGGACTAAACCTCCAAAACTGGAAGCCACCTCAGTTAAATGTTTTCCTTTGTAAGAGTTGCTGTGGTCACGGTCTCTTCACAGCAATAGAAACCCTAACAAAGACAACAGGTTTTTAATGTACATCCTTGAAATTTTCTGGATTTCCTTGGTGTCTGTGGTTATGTCCCCTTGTTCATTTCTGATTTTGCTAATTTCATTAATCTCTGCACACCTTTTAGTTAACTTGAATAAGGATCTGTCAATCTTACTGATTTTCTCGAAGAACCAACTCTTTGTTTCATTGCATTTTTGTTTGTTTGTTTGTTTCTATTTTATTGATTTTGGCCTTGAGTTTGATTATTTCTTGCCATCCACTCCTTTGGGATGTAATTTCTTCTTTTTGTTCTAGAGCTTTCGGGTATGCTGTTAAGTTACTAGTATGAGAGCTCTCCAATATTATGTAGGCACTTAGTGCTATGAACTTGCCTCTTAGGACCACTTAATTGTGTCCCATAAGTTTGGGCATGTTGTATATTTATTTTCATACAGTTCCAGAAAGTCTTTAATTTCTTTCTTGACCCATTTTTCATTCAGAAATAATTAATTCATTTTCCATGAGTTTATAAGCTTTCTATTGTTGTTGATATCCATCTTTCATCCATGGTAGTCAGACAGGATGTAAGGTGTTATTTTAATTTTCTTGAATCTGTTCAGACTTGCTTTTTGTCCAAGTATGTCATCAACGTGGAAAGAGTTCCATGAGGTGCTTAGAGAAAGGTATATAACCTGCCTTTCCTGATTTGTTTGCATCAGTATAGAATGTAGGGGCTCTAGAAATTGGTGTTTCCCATACAATGTAAGGATCCAGTTACTTCTTTTTATAAACTAAATTTTCTTGCTTTTGGGGTATTTGTTGCTAATATCTCCCTAAGAATTACCGAAAGCTCTTTGCCAATGTTCATTTTCTGTCCACAGTGAGGAAATTTCTGCATTAGTAAAAGTTCTGCAATTTCTGCTGGGTCTATTTCTGCTAATTGATGAAGTCTTAATTTTCCTTTCAGAATCAAGCAGAAACATTTTCTACATAGATCTTTAATGTTTTACTCTGTATGTGTGATAAAAATATCCATTTTAAGATGTTATCTTCTCTCTGCATTAGAGTTCAAGTAGGAGAATGTGTAGAAGGTAAAATAACTAGAATACACTCAAGCTCTGGATCCAAATGACCCACACACGCATCCTATAATTTCTTTTCTACCAAAGCCAATTCTCTCTCAGCCCCTACTTGCTGTGAGATGGTCTGTATGTCAAACATGTTGCTTATTGGTCAATAAATAAAACACTGATTGGCCAGTGGTCAGACAGGAAGAAATATAGGCGGGACAAGGAGGAGAGAATTCTGGGAAGTGGAAGGCTGAGGAGACACTGCCAGCCGCCACCATGACAAACAGCATGTGAAGATGCCAGTAAGCCACAAGCCATGTGGCAAGGTATAGATTTATAGAAATGGATTAATTTAAGATATAAGGACAGTTAGCAAGAAGCCTGCCACGGCCATACAATTTGTAAACAATATAAGTCTCTGTGTTTACTTGGTTGGGTCTGAGCGGCTGTGGGACTGTCGGGTGAGAGAGATTTGTCCTGACTGTGGGCCCAGTAGGAAAACTCTAGCTACACCTACTGATAATTTTCTTGGACTTTTAAGTCCTTATCATCTTGTAAGGTTTGAAATAAATTACTTAGTTCTTGAGTTGTCAATCCAATTTTGGGCCATAGCCAGTTGATATATTCCAGCAATTTTGAAAATCATTAAGTGTTTGTAATTGGTCTTTCCTGACTTGTACTTCCTGTGGTTGATTTTTTTCTAAACCTATCTTATATCCTAGGTAATTAATAGAATCTCCTCTTTATATTTTTCAGGAGCAATCCTCAACAAAGTAAATTTTTATTTACTTGTTCAAACATTTTCTCTAAGGTATCTGCATCTGAATCAGCTAGTAAGATATCATGCATATAATGGCAAATTATAGATTGAGGAAACTTATTATGAATTATTTCCAAAGGCTGTTGTACAAAATATTGACACAAAGTAGGACTGTTTAGCATTCCTTGTGGAAAAACTTTCCACTGATATTTTTTAACAGGCTGGGAATTATTATAAGTAATAATTTGATAATATCAGTTAATGGAAAATTTTTCTCTATCCTGCTCTTGCAAAGGTATAGTAAAAAAGCAAACTTTTAAATCAACCACTATAATAGACCATCCTTTAGGTAATAGAGAAGGCAAGGGAATTCCAGGCTCTAAAGAGCCCACTGACTGAATCACCTTATTAATAGCTCTTAGATTTGTTACCATTCTCCATATTCCAGATTTATTTTTTAATAACAAATACAGGAAAATTCCGAGGACCGGTCGATTCTTCAATATGTTGAGCATTTAGCCACTTCTGTACCAACTGTTCTAAGGCCTGTAATTTTTCTGATGTCAAAGGACATTGTTCTGCCCAGACAGGGTTGTCAGTTAACCATTTTAAAGGTAGGGCTGTTGGTACCTTTGAAAGATCAGTAGCTGTTGTGCCCTGTTTATGTACAACCTGAATGGTTGTTGACTGTTCTTGATAATACTTTTAATATTTTTCTCAAAGCATATGTTAGTTTATGGTTTGTTTCTGAGATTGGAGGAATGCTAATCTGGGTTTTCCATTGCTGTAGCAAATCATAAATTTCATTGCTATATTAGCCATATATGGCTTTAATTTTCGTTTCTGTCTTTCCAGCCCTATACATTACATTTGACTCATCTCATGCTTTTTTTTTTTAACCTTAGATAAAGTTCCAATCCCTAAAAGTTGAACATTTTTCTCCTGAAGAGGTCCATTTAGATGCCAAGACTTTGGTGTAATTATTATTATGTCTGCAACTATGTCTACCAAACCCTTAATTAAAATGCCATTTATTTGTATTTTAACTTTGGTCTTTGATCAATTATTGAAGTTTGCCAAAATATTTGCTTTATAGTTTCTCCTGAAAATTTTGTTCTATCTTCTAAAGCTGCTCTGTCACCCAGAGCAGTATGGTCTTCTGTAACAGGCGTCCAGTCTTTTAACTGCTCTGTGGAGGAGTCTCCCCAGTGCTGACAAGGAATGACTGAACCAAATTTGATATGGGGGCCTGCAAAAGGCCACCTGTGGCATTTCCCAACGGCAAAGGGTTTCCTTGCCTGTCCCATGTTGATCTTCATTCATTTGTCTAATGTCGGCCTTTGCCACACCTTCTGCATATTCCAGAAGCCTGGGGTTTTCCGTTTAGATCCTCTCTAGAAAAAACATTTATCCTAGGAATGCCTTGCCCACAATCCCTTTCCAGATGAATTAAAAATCTAACATTTTGATTTTTTTTTACTTTATTTATTTTTTAAATTACATTCATGATATTCATTATTACACTCATGATATTAATCACATTTGTGGTATTCATAGATTACATTCACAGTATTCATTCAATTATATATATTATAT
>CABHPR010156706.1:0-11514 GCA_902168415.1 Peromyscus melanophrys
AGATGGAAAACTAGCCAACTGCCTGGGGCCAGTGAGGTCATGGGTCTTAGGGGAGAACCTACTACCACCACTTTACTAAACCAGAATAATTCCTAACAGCATTCTAAATACTTATCCTTATACTCACAGATAAATGTAGCTCCCAATGCTCACACAAGAAACTTCTCTTTGCAATAGACAGTAAGTTATAGAAAATCATAACTGGTCAAAATGCAGATAGCCATTGATCATGGGGTGCCCAGCTCCAGTGGATACATTTATAGCACAGCTCCTACATGCAAGGCTTGGGAACATCACGGAAGAAGGGTGGAAAACTTGTAAGAGCCAGAGGCCCAGGGAATCTGCTGCAAGACTGTGTCTCTTAGACACAATAGGAAAGCTTGTCCCATGATGCCTCAACAATATGGCTGCCTAAACGAGACCCAAAGAACTCTAGACAAAGAACTCTAGACAACTAACAATTGAACGATTGTGAGAGAAGGAGAAATAGTCTTCCCCAGGATAAGCTCCCAATGAGTTGTCCAATACCAAGTGGTCAGCCCTGAAATTATATATACAAGCAGCACTGAACAGACTCAGCAGGTTGTATTTATGCATTTGTGCATATATATACATTTCATATATATATGTATATGTATATAGAGATGTAGATGTATATGAAAAAGGCCAGGAATCTGAGAAGAGGGGGTTGGATAGAGTATTATGCAGTGTTGAAGAATGAAGTTGAAGCATATGTTCTGTCACGACAAGAATTCCTGAGATGTGTTTTCAAGCTGCATTTATAGTGATGTGTACTGGCTTGATTCTGCTTTTGCAACAGCAGCAACTAGAGAGAATGGATCTGGAAGGAAACACACCAAATCACTAAAACGGTAAAATTACTCTTTCTGGGGTTTGTTTTTATTTTATTTTATTTTATTTTTGTTTTGCTTTTCTTGAGATCTCTTAAGACTGAGATCTGCCTGGTTCTGCCTCCTGGGTGTCAGGATCTAAAGGTATAAGTCACCATGCCTGTGGAGGTTTGGATAAGAATGGCCCCCATTGGCTCATATATTTGAGTGCTTGGTCATCAGGGAGTGACACTACTTTAGAGGGATTAGGAGGTGTGGCCCTTTTAGAGTAGGTGTGGCCTTGTAGAGGAAGTGTGTCACTGGGGGTGGGCTTTGAGGTTTCACTCTCTCAGTCTCACTCTCTCTGCTTGGGGGTCAAGATGTAGCTCTCAGCTGTGTCTCCAGCAGCATGTCCGCCTGTGTGCTTCCCGCCATGATGATAATGGACTAAGCCTCTGGAACTGTAAGCAAGCCCCTGCTGGGAGATATTTGGTTACACTGTGTAAAGATATGTCACTGTGATTGGTTTAATAAAAAGCTAAACTGCCAATAGCTAGGCAGGAGGTATAGCCGGGACTTCTGGACAGAGAGAGCTCTGAGAAGAAAAAAAGGTGGAGTCGCCAGCCAGACGCAGAGGGAGCAAGGAGTCACGTGGCAGCACGTGGATGAATAGAAATGGGTTAATTTAAGTTATAAGAGCTAGTGGGACAAGCCTAAGCTATAGACTGAGCTTTCATAATTAATAATAAGTCTCTGTGTCATTTCTTTTTGAGCTGGCCACCCAAAGAAAAATCCATCTACAAGCCCCGGTTAAATGTTTTCTGTTATAAGAGTTGCCTTGGTCATAGTGTCTCTTCACAGCCTTAGAGCAGTGACTAAGACAATGCCCAAGTGAACCTTAACAAGGAATCTGAATGATTATTATTTTGGGAACAGGGTCTCATGTATCTCAGGCTGGCCTTGAACCCCTGTGTAGCTGAGGGTGACCTCGGGTTCGCCTCCTTGCCTCCACTTCCTGAGTGCTGAGCTTACAGGCATGCACTACCACATCCTGCTTATGTGGTGCTGGGAACTGAACCGAGAGCCGCTTGCACACCGCGCAGGTGCACTGCCAGCAGATCTGCATCCGTAGCCCAGGCTCGCACTATTTTAAAATAGAATCTCTCTCACTGCAGAGGCACAGCCTGGTGTCCCAGCTCCTCGGGAGGCTGAAGCAAGAGGGTGGCTTGGGCTCAGGAGCTCAGTGCCACCGCTTTCCCAGGAGTAGCTTTGCCTCTCTTCAGTTGTTTGCCGCGCTGGGTTGGAATCCGGAGTCTTCTGTGGGCTAGGTGAGGGTTCTGCCACAGAGCTGTACTGCGGCCCCAGGGTACATTTATTTCCATGGAATCTCAAAGTTATAGAAACATTGTAAAAAGAATAAAGCAATTCCTGTGCACTCAACCTGTATCTTGCCCAAAACATGTACTATTTATTTATTTATTTATTTATTTATTTATTTATTTATTTATTTATTTATTAAAGAAAAATCGTCATCTCCTTCTTTGCCAACCCCAATGGCCACTTTTCAGTTTTCTGGACCATTTTACTGCCGATGACCCTGCTCTCCTCCTTTCCTTGAGCCGGCTGGCCTCTGTGGCCTTCAGCCTCCTCTGTTTCTCTTCTCACCCCTTCAGCAATCTCCTCTTACAGTTCTCCTCTCCAGAGCCCTTTTACCCTGGGGTGCCTCTCACTACAGTTTGGCCTTTTTTTGGTGGGGGGAGGGGGGTTTCGAGACAGGGTTTCTCTGTGTAGTCTTGGTGCCTGTCCTAGATCTCGCTCTATAGACCAGGCTGGCCTCGAACTCACAAAGATCCCGCCTGCCTCTGCCTCCCGAGTGCTGGGATTAAAGGCGTGCACCACCGCTGCCTGGATATTTTCTTTTGAGGAGTGCCTGTCCACGTTCATTTACCAAACCATGATTCATTTGCCGGTGGAGCCGGAGCCCTGGTCTCTAGCTCTTCCCTCTCCCTCTGTTTCAGGTGCCTGTGTCTTTAGGTAATGTACAAACATGTCATCCTCTTCCTGCCTCCCACCCCGTCCTGCTAACCATCTCCTCCTTTTGAGTCCTCCATCTCAGATAATGGCACACGCATCTTTCACCTTGACAATGGTAATCAACTCCTAATTGGTTTCCCTGACTACAGTTTCCCTTCACATAAATTCACCTCTCCTACAGTGGCCAATGTGACAATCCCAATACTCAGATCTTAACATATCATACCCCAATAAAAACCACCAATGACTCTCCATCGCCTATGGGCTGAAGTCCAGACTCCCTGGCTGAGCACATGTGGCGCTCTATTCCCTGCTCCTCTCCTCCACCTGGCCTCCCATCTCTGCTTCTGTGTTCCTCATTGCCCAGGCCTCTAGTTGTTTACACATACTATACGTGTGTGTGTGTGTGTGTGTGTGTGTGTGTGTGTGTGTCTTTTACTTTCTTTCCTTGGCTAGCATATCCTTCAACACTGAGCTCAGCAGGCCCTTCCTCCAGGCCGGGGAAGCACTTATATGGTGTTCCCGTTGCATTATATACATCTACCAAATCAATGTCTGCCGCTGCGGGTTTCGTATGGATCGCTGTCACTGTGCTGTATATCCCGGAAGGCAAGGGTTTGCGTGTCTTAGAGTCATATGCTTTCAGATTCCCGGTGCTCCAGCAGTGCCCGGGACAGGCAGAAGGCGTGCATTCCGTGTTTGATTGACTGAAGCAAGCATTCACTCTCTGTTTAGCTGCCCCTCTGTGGTGACAGCAGGCTTTATTCTGTGCCTTAGATTTCTCTACCAAGGGCTCCTTGGCTCCAGCTCTAATCTTCCCTCCCTGCTCTGTCAACACGCCACTGCTGCCGAGGCTTGGCGCCCCCCCCCCCCCCCCCCCACTCCTCCTGGTGCTGCTCTCTATTTTAAGTTGCTCTTGCTGCCCTCCTGTATCTTTCTAGATGCTTCTCCCCAATGGGGAGGTGGAGCATGCCAGGAAGTCCCAGCCCACTCCTGGCCCAGGTATCTGCAGCAGGCCTTTGTATAATTACCTTCACAATGGGGCTTAATGACTATAAAGCAGTCGTGATTCTGGGTTTTTGGCAACCGAAGCCGACTGGTTACTGTTGGATGCACACCCCAGCAGGCCCCTCTCCGCCGAGCCTTTTAGAAGATGTACCTCACAGCCCTTTAGTGAATAGGGTCATCTGCTAACTGCCTTTCTCTCTAATACAGTTAAGCTAGCTTCACTCCCTGGTTTTCAGACTCGTCTCCATGGTGAGGCTCCCGTGTAGCCCACTCAGCCATTTGACAGGTTATAAACCGAGCTTCTACCAGGGAAGGAGCCTCCCACAGACACGCAGACACGCGGATGCGTTCATTCAGTAACTCCCTCACAACTTTCCTGAGCTCTCACTAGGGCCATCCACTGTGGGTCAGGGAATAGTGGAGACTCCAAAAGAAACTCTCAGGCCAGTGAGGAAGACGAACATAAAGATAAGAAAATCTATTTCTCCTTCCCTGGGAGATCCATGTGTCCTTCCTAGGGTCCTCCCTGCTAGGTAGCCTCCCTGGATCTGTGGGTTGCAGTCTGATTATCCTTTCCTTTACATCTAGTATCCACTTATAAGTGAGTACATACCATGTTTGTCCTTCTGAATCTGGGTTACCTCACTCAGGATGATATTTTCTAGTTCCATCCATTTGCCTGCAAATTTCATGATGTCATTGTTTTTCTCTGCTGAGTAGTACTCCATTGTGTATATGTACCACATTTTCTTAATCCATTCTTCAGTTGAGGGGCATCTAGGTTGTTTACAGGTTCTTGCTATTATGAATAATGCTGCTATGAGCATAGTTGAGCATGTGTCCTTGTGGTATGATTGAGCATTCCTTGTGTATATGCCCAGGAGTGGTATAGGGGGTGAGTTGGGGGGACAGGAGGAGGGAGGACAGGGGAATCTGTGGTTAGTATGTAAAATTAATAGAAAAATCTCTTAATAATAATAATAATAATAATAATAATAATAATAATAATAATAAACAGAATCTAACAAATGCCTTGGGAGAAATAAACAACCAGGCCTGTGGAGAGTAGTGCAAGCCTGAACAACAATTACCTGTTGTAGGTGGGGTATGGCAGTGAGGAATGGGTCTAGCCTGGGCACCCTAACATGAAGCCCTGTCACATAACAGAAGAGTTCCTTCCCTTCACCAACATCCCTTTTCCTGACTTTTGAAGTTCATGCCTAAGACTTTTTTATTTGTTTTATTTTGTTTCTTTGAGACAGGGTCTCACTGTGTAGCCCTGGCTGTCCTGGAGTTCATTAGGTAGACCAGGTTAGCCTGGAACTCACAGAGCTCCTCCTGCTTCTACCTTATGAGTGTTGAGATTGAAGGTGTGTGTCACCATGGCTGTCCTACCACTTAATTTTAAATAGGCCTTGGCCTTCTAGACAGGATTCACACCAGGCTGGCTGTGCAAACCTCTTACATTACATCAGACGCCTCTCACTGTTCCCCAGTTGTCTACGTATTAAACCCTCAGGCCTCCCAAGAAACACAACCACCAGGGGCTGGGAAGATGGCTCAGTGGTTAGAAAGTCTGGATTCCTAGAACCCACGTAAATGCTGGCATGGCGGCCCACCTGTAAGTCTAGCTTTGGAGAGCAGAGACGGAGGATGCCCAGAGCAAGCTGTCTAGGAAGACCAGTACTTCCTTGAACTCTGGGTACGACTGAGAGACCTTGTCTCAATGGATAAGGTGGAAGAGCAATGGAAGATGATGGAAATCAACCTTAGGCCTCTACATGCCTGCTTACGCTCATATGTAAACACACACACACACACACACACACACACACACACACACACACACACCACAACAACACTCACAGGCTTTGTGGCTGATGTATGGAAAGTGGCCCTTTGTCCTCAGCACCTCAGCTAAGACAGTGCAAAGCTGAACTGGCCAGCAGGACCTCAGATCGTTTGACCTTGTCCAATGGTACCCAGAAAATGCTTGAGCTTACCCTGCCACCGAGCTGCTGTGACACCAGCGAATCTCGGTGCCCGTCTCAAGGTCACACAGGTGACTCCCACAGGAACCTTCTGGATCACCCTTTTGCTTTTTCTGGCTCCCCAGGATTCATCCCTAGGGTGGTCTGCTGGGTGGCACCTGTGCCCCATCAGCCCAGCGGGTTCAGAGGAGAGGAGGAGGGGGCATGTGGAGCACGCCTCTGCTTGGGGTGGGCAGGGTGGTGTTTTTCCCAGTTTGTTTTTTTTTTTTTTTTCTACTCTCAGTAGGTAGGGTGATTGGAGCCACCTGTGTGTTGGAGGGAGAGGATTTAGGGGATGGCATGAGCTCTGCATATGCAGGCCTGTGTGTGTGTGTGTGTGTGTGTGTGTGTGTGTGTGTGTGTGTGTAGTGTGCACACACGCACGTACAGCTGTGTGGGAGGACAGCAGCAGCCCCTCTTTGCCCACCATCTTGGGCTCTGACAACACTCCCACTGATTTGGCCTCACAAAGTTTTCTTGGGGGAGGGGGGTAACAAAATAGAAGATGCAGATCACAGATCGGTTGTGTGGTTTCCTTGGCAACCTCAAAACACAGTAGGGGAGGGCAGAGTGGGAACCAGAGGGAGTGACTGAGCTCTAACCACTCATCGCTACCTCTCTCTGCCACCTTCCGCCCCTCAAATTAGCCCAGAATAAAATGTGAGCCAGTTCCAGAATTCTCCTTCCTGAGCCGTTGGGAAGGAGGGAGATGAAGAGCGATGGAGGGACAATAGTGCCCTCAGATGAAAAAAAAGCAAGAGGCAAGCTCAAGAACATGCTTCCTGCAGGAATCTGGCAGCGCTTGCTCATCATTTTATCAAGATGACATGGGATGTATCTCCCCCCTCCGTCTACCTCCTTTTCTTACCCCTGAAGCCCCCAGGACCTCTATCCCCATCAACTCCCCCAGGGAAAACCAGAGCCCAGGCTTCCAGGTTCTTTGAAAGGACGTGATTGGCAGGGGAGCAAGGAGTGGGTGTTCCCACCCCCACTGAACCTCAGGCCGTTCCATTCCTAGAAAGCAAGAGAATGCACCAAGATGGGGGCAGAAGACAGACTGTTCATTAAGAACAAAAGACATTTTATTAGTAATTAGTGGGACTGCCTCCCCTCTAGCAGGTCTCCTCCCTGGAAAATGGGACAAGGCACCAGCCCTCAGAGCGGATCTAGGCAATACCCAGGCCTAGCAATTCTGGATAACTCGTGTCCTCTTTTTAGAGAATGGACCACTGGACCCGACGAGACCTGGCCCCTGGCCCCTTTTACCTTGTCAACAGAATTCCTTTGCCAGAACATCTGGGAGTTTCTGAAGATGTGGTACTATATGTGTGTGTGTGTGTGTGTGTGTGTGTGTGTGTGTGTATACATATATATATAACCACATCTAATATATATATATATACATATATATGTATATATATATATTAAACAAATAACCCATCACTACACTAGTCCTGCAATTACTTCCACAGAGATCGTGACCATGGGGTAGTGCAGACAAGGAAAGAGACCCCTGCTGGGGCTTCCATATTCAAGGAGCAAGCGAAGGGAGCCAAGTGCTTGTAGTCCCTGGACCTAGTGCTTTCCCAGCCTCCGCTGATGACCGGCAGAAGGCTGCCTAGAAGAAAGGGCTGGGCCAGACAAAGGGGTCAGAGTTCAAGTCTCACACCAACTCTGAGCTGCTCTGGGCGGAAGGATGACAGCCAAGCAGTTGTTCCCCACATTCCTAAGCCAAGCATTTGGGACAGGCAGTCTGACAAGCTTTGGGGTGTGGAGCAGGAGATGGGGCAGAGGACTTGGCAAGAGACACATGGCTGTGACCATGATGCTTCTGTGTTCTGTGTTTGGCCCTCCCCTTTTCCCTCCATATCTCTGCAGCCATTCCTCCCAAGATGTGATGGTTAAGACCTACTTGGTTTTTTCTTCCAGGAAACCAAGGATCTCAGGGCAATGTTACTATTTCCACCTCCCCTGTTAGCTGCCCCATGCATCATGATGGAGGGAAGGGACAGAGTCTAGCTGTTTCTGCTTCATCTATGTGACCTCTCTTTTTTAACATGGCATCAGCTCCCTCCCATCCAAGGGATTCTGTCCTGGTTACTTTGGTGTGTGTGTGTGTGTGTGTGTGTGTGTGTGTGTGTGTGTGTGTGTGTGTGTGTGTGAGAGAGAGAGAGAGAGAGAGAGAGAGAGAGAGAGAGAGAGAGAGAGAGAGAGAGAGAGAGAGAGAGAGAGAGAGAGAGAGAGAGAGAGAGAGAGAGAGAACTTGACACAAGCCAGAGTTATCTGGGAAGAGGAAACTTAATTGAGAAAATGTCTCTATCATATTGCCTATAGGCAAGGCTGTGTGTCATTTTCTTGGTAACTGATTACCATGGGCGGACCTATCCTATA
Organism: Peromyscus melanophrys; assembly: GCA_902168415.1. Classification (NCBI taxonomy): domain Eukaryota; kingdom Metazoa; phylum Chordata; class Mammalia; order Rodentia; family Cricetidae; genus Peromyscus; species Peromyscus melanophrys. The sequence continues at coordinate 8,294 of CABHPR010156706.1, forward strand.
GTGGGTGGCTCTGGATGGGTAAGAAAGCAGGTTGAGCAAGCCAGTGAGTAGTTTTTCTCCATGGCCTCTGCTTCAGTTTCCGCTTCCAGGCTCCTGCCTGGAGTTCCTGCCCTGACTTCCCTCCGTGAAGGACTATGACCTATAAGCTGAAACAAACCTTTCCTCCCGAAGTTGCTTTTGGTCATGGTGTTTCTCACAACAGTAGAAAGTTAACTAGGGCAGGTTTCCTCCATCCTCAGACTCCCCTACTGCAGCCCAGGGGAGAAGAATCCAGTATGCTACCACTCCTCACTGGACATGGATTTTGAAGAGACACTTTTAACCCATGGCATCCCTTAATTTACATACACCCTGCTTTGGTGGTGGGGTATCGTGAGAAGACCTCTATGATTTTGGCCCCCAGTCAAGACTGGTCAGGATGTCCTGAGAGCACACCAGCACTGGACAGCCTAACCCATCACCTCCATTCCTAGCCATCCTGAGCTTTCTAAAAAGTTGTACAGCTAAAATGATCGAGCCCCATTCTCCAAGCATAGGCATAAATGGACACACACACACACACACACACACACACACACACACACACACACACACACGAGGCAGTTTTCTGGAGTGTTTCCTTGGGAGATATATTGTCCCCTGAACTTTTCTTAGGTGGAGTGATGTCTCCTCCGCCTACCTCAATCCATCTTGCTGCAGCTCTGTATCATTCCTTTTCGGCTGACCTTGAAGTGGACATGAGCCTCTTCCTAGTTGGCTACTTTCACAGTACTCACTTGGCATTGATCCACCTTTCCAGGTTCTACAGAGATGAATCTTTCTAGAGAGAGCATGTCAGAGACCATTAGAAAGGCAGGATGAAAGACCCTTCTAAACGGATGGATTTGCCATTTTCTCTATGAGCCATCTCAGCCCTTAGTTTCTATCCTGTCCGCCTCTCCTGCCTCAGGGCTGGTGAGAAGCTGAGCTGTGACTCTCCCTGCCTCAGCCTTTAGCCACCCCCATCTCCACCAACCCTCCACAATTACTCTTTAGCGAAGAGAGAGCCCGAAAGACATACTCCAGGTAACATGGCCATCAGTCACCGGAGTGTTGGCATCAGCAATCATTACTGTGATAAATTGCTTCCAAGCTCCCATCACCAACAGCAGGGCAGGAGGAAGGTGATGGAGTTAGCCAGGAGTCCCTACTGTGTTCACCTCCTGTTGGCATTTCAAAGCAAAAAGGACCCCAGCATGGCATGATTCGATTTTTTCTTTTAGAAATAAGGGTGACAAGTAGTTGAAGGGGCGGGAGACGCTGTAATGGAAGGTCTGAAAAGCTCTTGTCCTGTCTCAATCTGTCAGGTCACTACTGTTGTAGAGCTGAGGGCTCTGGTGATAAAAACCTGTTCTGCCTAGGCACTGCTCAAGGGCAGATGAAAACTGAGGAGCCAGCAACAGGGCCTGAGGAGTAAGAAGTGAGAGTAAGCGGTGAATGGCGTTCCCCAGACCAGTAGCTGCCCTCGAATGACCAATGACGGTCCAGACTCTGATGCTGTGTGTCCTTTCCAAACATGGGTTTTACCTGGAGTCCCGAACGTAGCTCAGTGGTGGGGTACTTCTCTAGTACACTCAAATGAATTAGACCCTCAGCTCTATAAAAAGAAGAAAGAAAAATAAAACAAACAAACAAAAAAACGCACATGGATTTCACCTACAATAAACAAGCAAGCAATAGTTATTTTTTTCAGGCTCTGTGATATGAATTTTATATGCTACTATGTTAAATTCTCATCACTGACAAATACCCGAGACAACAATGTAAAGAAAGGGAAGACTTAGTTCATTGCAGACCCCTTTTGAGGGTCATACCCATTCCGTAACATTCCACTCTTGGCCTCCAAAGGCTGATGCTCATCTCATAATGCAAAATACACTCATTCCCTCCCTAAAGTCTCAATGGTTCCAATATTGCTCAAAAGTTTAATTTCATGCTAGGCAGTTGTGGCCCACACCTTTAACCCCAGCACTTGGGAGGCAGAGGCAGATGGATCTGAGTTCAAGGCCAGCCTGGTCTACAGAGGGAGGTCCTGGACAGCCAGGGGCTACACAGAGACCCTGTCTCAAAAACCAAAAACAACAACAACAACAACAACAACAACAACAACAACAACAAAAAGCCTAAAAACAAAAAACTAAACTAAACAAAGAACTGTAATAATAATAATAATAATAGCAATAATAATAATAAAAGTTGAATTTCAAAGTCTCTGAAAGTCAAGGCAAACTCAGTTTTAAGATCCTGAAAAATTAAAAACTCAGGTCCCACACTTCCAACACACAATGGCAGAGGGTTAAACAGCCCCATCTTTTGCTTTGTTTTTAGATGTGTATTGTGTGGTGTGCATGTATGTGTATATGAATTTATGCACAGGTGTAGATGCATGTATACATGTGCTTGTGGAAGCCCTAACTTGATGTCAAGTGTCTTTCTCCACACTATTTGCACTTCCCATTCTATTTGTCGAGGCAGGGTCATTAATTCTAGCTAGTCCAGCTAGCCAATCTGCCCCAGGGACGCCGCCGTGTCTCTGCCTCCTGCATTACAGACAGCCGCTATGCCTGCCTAGCTTTCACGTGGGTTTTGGGGATCTGAACTCCAGTCCTCACACTTGCATGGCAAGCACTTTATCCACCGAGCCACCTACTAGGCCACACTCCCCTTCTAAAGGGGAGAAATGAGAATACAGAAAGGAGGAGATGGGACCAAAATAAGACCACAGCCTACCAGGACAGGTGTTAAATCCCATAGCAACCAGAGCAATGGGGGCAGTGTGAACCCCAAAGGACTGGGGCATCTCCACTCCTATGGCCTCGCAGTTGCAGCCCCCCTGGTTCTCGGTTGGCTGACTCTGATTGCCGCCTGTGGCTCTCCTTGGAACGTGTTCCTCACTGCTGACATGTCGGGTACCCTGGAGTCTCCATCCTACCTCCAGCTTCACCCTCACACCTTTCCACATCACCTTCTCAGGGGCCGCCGACCTGGGAATCTGATGCTGTTATCTGTAGCATCACTAGGGCTAAAATAGCCGCTTTGGCTGGTGGCTCTGCCCATCTCAGCTGCCCAACATGGCGGTGGTACGTTTACCATTAGCTCTGGGCCACCACCAGCTCTGGGAGCCATCAACTCTTAGAAACAGTGGGTCTATGCTTCTATCAAAGCAGCGCGTAGCCCAGAAA
>CABHPR010156707.1:0-30888 GCA_902168415.1 Peromyscus melanophrys
TTTTTTCTTCCTCTTTTCTTTAAGCAATATATTACTAAGTTTAATGATCTTTAATTCACCCTAGTTTAAAAAGTAGTTTTTAAAAAATATTCTGTTCCAGTCATTGCTGTCTGCTGTGTATGAACAGTATGTTCTGATAATCATATTCAGAACCATCATGGAAAAATGGAGAGTTTTTGCTGACAAGGCAGTGTGTAACATTTATACAACTACGGGTATTATAAATACAGAGAAATCACAATCATTGTCAGTATTCCTCCATTCCTTTACATGTTAAGGGTTTCTAAGAACTCACTATGACATAGTATAGGAAGATTATTGACAGACCTGGAAAGCACTTCAGGTAGAAACACATCAGGAATGTTGACAACTGTTTATAACAAAACATCATTTTATGCCATTTGCTGCTAAATGGTTGACTTCAGAGTCATGAACCTGTTGATTCCTGAAGGATCACATGGATTAATCTGGACCATAGAAAGAATGCAGAACCTTACCACCAAAATTGTGTATGTACTTAGGTGACATGAAATTTTGCATTCAGTAACTTTTGTTTAGAACATTGAATGCATTTTTAACAGAAGCAAAACAGAGTTTATTCCCTGGCAGCAAACAGAGCCAATTTATTCTAAGTATCCCATTAAACTACAATGACCAGTGCTTCTTAGCAACTTCAGTTTTTACTGGAATTAAAAAAAAATTCTCAGTCACTGTTTCATTCAGCTGGAGATTAAATCTAGACCGTGAGATGAACATCAGTGATTTTACAATAATACAGATCAGTAAAAGCTAGGGTATGAGAAGGCTATAGCAGAGAAACATAGAGAAGCAGAGAAGAGTAAATGGAGATCACTTGCATTCCTTCATGAGGTTTAGTTTCTAAGGAGTATGGGGTGCAGAATCTCATTACTTTGGACCAGCTTGTTCAAGAAGAAAACGGAAGTGGGCAGAAATAATGGTAGTCACAGACTAGGAAGCAGAGAGTCAAATAGTGAATTCTGATCCCAGCTACACTAGTTAAAAGGAAAGCATTGAAGCAGGATTTTGCAAAGCTTGTAAGAAAAATGTAAAGCACCTTCAGAACATCTTTGATATGGACTGCATACTGTGGGAATTGTTCACATATGCAAAGATGAAAGACAGTCAAGAAAACCAAGTCAAGTAATCCATTATTTCAGCCTTGGAGAAAATGAGATTAAAAAGTTTTTTTTTTTTTTTTTTTTGGTTTTTCGAGACAGGGTTTCTCTGTGTAGCTTTGCGCCTTTCCTGGAACTCACTCTGTAGGCCAGGCTGGCCTCGAACTCACAGAGATCCTCCTGCCTCTGCCTCCCGAGTGCTGGGATTAAAGGCGTGCGCCACCAACGCCCGGCGAGATTAAAAAGTTTGTATCAATAGTTGGTACGGGAAGAATACATAGTTAGGGGAGGGTCTGAGAACCAGGGCACCTCATTATTGTGGACACAAAGGCAAAAATACCTTTCAGTTTCTGAATGAAGAAAACATATAAGTTGATACTGACAGGAACTCAAGAATATTTCTAGTGCATTACATAAGATATCAAGGCTATCAATATAATAATATGCATATATATATATATATATATTTCCTGTCCTGTGAACATGTGTATATATTCTAACAAAAGCTGTACGTACTGATCTCCATATTATTCCATGGCATTGAGTGTAAGAACACCTTTGGATCCCTAGCTGTCATCTCAGGTAAAGTCTGTTTATTCTGTTCAGATGAAGCAATTAATTTCCATTATTATCTACTACTTTGATTGGGGGCCCATAACTTGTGTACTCAAAGACATCGCAGTTCACAGATTTGTTCCTCTATGTCTTCTATACCTTTGTTTTCTTTTGCCACTCATGCATTCACACTGAAGCTCTTTCTAGAAGCTGTTATAGACGGTGTTGACATCCCCTCATCTTTACACTGGTGTATGTTTACTGTATCTTGATTATTTAGTTTGATGGAATTTTAAATCTAAATATGGCAAATGGCAACTGGTTGAAACCTTAGCCATTGAGTAGTATATTATAGGCTTCTGAGTCTTTTATAAGCAGGCTTCTTTTGACATCACACCATTGAAGCAATCACGGCATCGTGTCATGACTGTTGAATGGGAACAAAGCTCTCCTTCTCCACTTAGCCTCTGTTGACTTCTAGGGATGTTGAGTGATGCACAGTTCCTTGTAACTGCTGAGGGTAGGAATTTGGATCTCACCAGATCTCTGCTGATGCCATTTTGGCAGGTAGAGGGTGTTGTCTTATTATTATCCTTGATGTGTCAATTGTCACAAGGGTTGAGGTATGGAAACTACCTCTTCACTGCTCAGTGGATATGAAGATGATGTCCCCCATGAGCCTCTGGGTACCTGTAGGGTCCTGCCCCACCGGGAACTTAGGTCACCTGTGAAGAGGTGGCCTGGAACCTAGGAAAGGTAAGTGTGCTCTGCTGGCCAGTTCCCCAGCCTCCCTCTTACCAGGAGACAATCAGACGCAGTGGGGAGTCAAGTCAAGCAAGAACTCTTTTATTGCTAGGCAGTAAGCCTCTTTTATAGCAAAAACCTCAGAAGCCTAGGAGGGGGTGAAGGAACCAACCAATCATTTTAAAGGTCACCCTATTTACAAATTGTTTATGCACTGACATCATCGCCTGATCTTTGTATCTTACCTCAGCATAAACAACCTGAGCTACCTTCCTTCCTCACCATTTGTCTCTAATCTCCATACAAACAACCCAAGCTAACTTCCTCTCAGCGCCATCCTTTGTATCTACTCTCTGCGCAAACAGCTTAAGCTCACTTCCTCTGGCACCATCTTTGTAGCTCATGTATGCCCCATAGGTACCACTCTCATGATTTGCTACTAAATTACATATTCCATGTTAGTAATTTGAATATATAGTTTAGGAGAGGAGACATTTTTCTCTTATTATAATCTAGAAAACTGATTATTGTCTTGAATTTTGTGAAATAGGCAAAAAGTATGTGCAATTATCAGTAGTGATAGTTGTGGCATTGTGTAGAGAAAGAGGTTGTCGGACACTCCAAAACTTTCTGAATGCTTGCTTACATATGGTTTCCAGGAACTTTTTAGGAGCTCTCCTGTCGAACAATAGGAAAAATACATCTGTCTTCCCAGAAATATGAGTCTTAAGGCAAAGCAGCTGAAAACTCAACAGAGCTTCAAGGACAAGTGAAGCTACAACAGAAGATCTAATGTGTGTCTTTAGGGTCTCCAAGGACAGGATGAGAAATTACCTTCCATGTAAGAAACTTGCTAAAGAAGTAATTAAACTCCAAGCAAACCTTAATATCAATGAATATTAAAATCTGTTCTTTTCTTAAAGCAACTTCTCTTCAAAGATCAATAATATTGGAACTTTGAAGTCAGGCTAGTCATTATTTTTAATTAAAAATAAAAAGGTACAAATGAGCAACACTAGAAATGAGAGAGGCAGAATCACTACAAATTCCAAAGCAAGACAACGCAAAGAGGCTATTATAAAGTAACTTTACACCGCACATTCAAATACATGGGTACAATGCACCAATACATTAAAAGAAGCCGCCTGCCAAAACTCAGTTTACAGTCACGAAAACCTGACCTGCACTGTAGGGAACAGAGAAGTTGCCTCCTATCTCTCCAGAAAAATTTTAATCAGAAAAATCTGAAAAGTGGCTTGTTTTTTGTTTGTTTTTTGTTTTGTTTTGTTTTTTGAGATACAGTTTCACTTTTAGGCCCAGAGTGCCAAGTGATTCATTATGTATCCCTGATCAGCGTTCCTCGCACCTACACCTTCTGATTGTTGGGGTTACAAGTGGGAGCCACTATGCCTCACTCAGAATTTAACAACTGATTGATGTGAACTGCATGCAGTAAAAGTCTCTAAATAAATTGTTGAATATATAAAACCAGAATTTATTCAGCACCACCCTGTGGGTACCTATAGCCAAGCCTATCGACTCTAGTTCCATCCCTAGGAACTGCATGGTGCAAAGAGAGAACTGAGTCCCAAAAGTCATCCATTGACATCCACAATATTTGCCGTAGCATGTACACACACACACAAACACACACACACTATACATATATATACATACATACACACACACACACACACACACACACACACACACATATATATATATATATATAATATTGTTCAGAAAAAAGGAATGCTTGTGGAAGCAGGGACAGAAGTAAAGCATCATAAAATAATTTGCTGATATATTTAGCATTTATGGTTATTCATTAAATTGATCATAGTGGTAGTTTTTGTTGTAAACATATAAAAACATTATACATTTAAATACACATGGTGTATTTCTTGTTACACTTCAACAAAACTTTATATAATTTAATAATTTAATTTATATTATTTCCATGTAATCAGGAATTTAGATATACATATCCCCTTATTACACCGTGGTGGTACTGAAACTAAGAAAAAGGGTACAGGTTTACATTGAAACAAGGCACTTTCCACTTAATAAAGCAACTACATTTCTCTCCCCCCAAACTCTTTGATTGGTATTACATGGATTTTCCCCCTTCTGTTTTACTTAGATTTCTCAGACCTGGTACTGAAGAATATAGTAATCATTAGTTATTTATATTTGAAATAGTTTTTCAGGGAGATTCTATTCAATTTCACTTGTGGGCTTGTTAACTATTTTTATTTTGCTCTTTGACAATGTCATTCATTTACATACTGAATATTAGCCATTTTCATCCTTATTACTCTAGATCATCCCTTCTCTCCCACTGAAATTCTTTCTTTCCAACAATTGCACTCCTACTTTGATCTTTTATTATTATTTTTTTAACACTCTAAGACAGTAGTTCTCAACCTGTGGGTCATAACCCCTTTGGGAGTCATAGGACCCTTTCACAAGGTTCACCATTGGAAATATCATGTTTGGAAATATTATGATTCATAACAGTAGAAAAATTATAGTTACGAAGTAGCAACTAAAATAATTTTATGATTGAGGGCCAACCATAACTTGAGGAACTGTATTAAAGGGCCATAGCATTAGGAAGGTTAATCTAAGATTAATGATATTTGTTTGAGCATGAGTGAGAGGTTATTTGCTAGAACCTGGACAACATGTTGGTAGCTGCACCACTGAAGAATAAGATGTCCTGTCCCCACGCACCCATTAACTTTCCTTAATCCCTCGGTGAAGGGTGAGGTATCATGATTCCCCTCCTCAGTGCATGATGAAGTGGTGACTATTTCAGTCTTGTGCGGGAAACCCCAACCGCAGCAGCAACATCATGAGTACAATGTTCACGCCCTACAAGGAAGACACTGCTCTGCAGCATTCTTCTCCAACCTTATGTTCCTTCTGTCTACTCCTATGTGACATTTCCTCATCCATGGAGGAATGGATAACAACATCCAGTTCAGGGCTCAGTATCCCACAGCCACTTTTTCTCTGTACCGTAGCCAGATTTGCTTCTCTATATTAACACCGTCCCCTGAGAAAAAGATGCTTCTGTGCTAAAGGCTGAGAGCAGCGCGGATTTTACAAGGTTAGCGCGGAGGTCCTACGTCTTAGCAATCTCCTTAACTTGTTTTAAAAAAATATTTTTATAACAAAATTTTCTGGGTTTATCATGTTAATGTGTGACGGGAGCCATAAGCCTAAGTGACCCTTGACACACATGCTGCCATATTTGGGCTTCTCTCCTCTTTTCTTAGATCTAGGCCTTGCTTAAGTCTCCATAGCACCAGAACCTCTTCCCACAGATACCAGAACCTTTTCTCAGATATCAGGTGAATGAGCTGTAGTTAAGCAATTAGGCAGTTAGACAGGGTAGATAGATAACCTTCAGAGCAACATTTCCTGCTGGCTGAACAGCCCATAATTAAGTCCCTTCCTGCTTGCAACCCCCATAATTAAGTCCCTTCCTGCTCGCAACCCCCTTTGCCTACCTATATATGCCTTGAGAGAAAAATAAAATTTTGGAGCTTCATCAGACGTCCTGTCTTGCTCTCATTCTTTGTGTCTCTTGTCCCTCTCATTCACCGGCCCTCCCTTTAGGTCCCCGTTGAAGACCCCGCTGGCTGGGGCAAATGTGAATTTATAAATCTTTAAGTGTCATAAACAGAAATGGTTTGCTTTTGAGGCTTTAAAAGTGAATACAAGTAATGTACAGTCTGAGACAGTTATATTTAGGAAAACAAAATATTTGTAACGACAATTGATGGAAAGAGAGGTTATGAAATTGAAAAAGAAAAAGGAGCAGTGTATTGGGAGGGTTTAGAGAGAGAAATGGAAGGGGGGAATGATGTAGTTATATTATAATCTTCAAAAGAAAAGAAAACAAAAGAAAAGAGTAAAAAATATGAGAAAATAACAATACCTATGTGTCTAGATGAAGAAGTGATTTTTGAGTTCAAAGGTCTAAAAACCATTCTATTAAGTCACATGCTATTTCTTTATTGTTGTACAATATTATTTTAAGATGTGTTACTTTTATTTATGTTGCATGTGTTTAACTCTGTGAAGCTGTGTTACTGTGCCTGTCTAAAACACCCAATGGTCTAATAAAGAGCTGAATGGCAAATAGCGAGGCAGGAGAAAGGATAGGCAGGGATGGCAGGCAGAGAGAATAAATAGAAGGAGAAATCTGGGAAAGAGAGGGGAAGGAGGAGGACTTCACGGGCCAGCCACCCAGCTAAACAGCGAGACAGAGAGGGAAAGAAAAGGTATACAGGAATAGAGAAAGATAAAAGCCTCAAGGCCAAAGATAGACAGGATAGGTTAAGAAAAGCTGGCTAGAAACAAGCCAAGCTAAGGCTGGGCATTCATAAGTAATAAAAATCCTCCATGTGATTTATTTGGGAGCTGGGTGGTGGCACCCCCCACAAAAAGGAAAAACAAACAATACCTATAAAATATGAAAAATGAGATTATACATAAATGTTGGTAATTTATACAAAAAATTCATTCAAGTTTGATCTCCTAACACTTTTATCAAACATCACACTTGTCAAAAATGAAGAAGTCATGGTGCTGGAAGCAAATACTTTAGGCAACATTAATGTTTTCACCAATTAGCATTTAATTCCCCTACCTGGTAAAACACTGACTTTCCACCACTTTTCAGTCTTTCGTATGAAACACAAAGTAATGAAAACTTGTAATAAAGAGTATGATAATTCTGTCCAACTTCCTCCCCAAAGCAGAGCAAACTCTAGAGGCGTGTGCAGGAACTGGACCTGCCATGGGATGGAAGGATGACTAGAATATGATTTCAAGAAATAAAGGAGTTGGGGGAGGCTGCCACTAACCTCTAGGGGTAGAATTTACTAATCCCTGACAAGGGTGCTGAGAGGGAATTGTCGGTCTCTCCTCCCTAAGGCCCAGAGTGATGATGCTAGGGATTCATAAGAAACATGTTCCATGGACACTTCCATCTTTTGGACTGGTACGCAAAGGATTCCCACTAGTGTAGAAATGTAAGTTAATCAGAAATACAGATATCCTTCCAGGATACAATTAGTTTCTAGATATATTTTTTGTTTTGTTTTGCTTTTGGAGATAGGGTTTTTCTGTATAGTTTTGGTGCCTGTCCTAGCTCTCGCTCTGTAGACCAGGCTGGCCTCAAACTCACAGAAATCCACCTGGCTCTGCCTCCTGAGTGCTGGAATTAAAGGTGTGTGCCACCACTGCCTGGCTTTAGTTTCTAGATATCTTATTACTGAAAAGGGGAAATGGAGATCCAGAATGGCTAGTGCCCAAGGTCACTAATAATCAAAAATCACTTTATAAAAAAAAATGATCAGATTGTCTTAGGTCCCACTAGATTCTGTAAATATTTTCAAATGTATCTTGGGCACATGCTAAAGCAAACAATAAAGAACGCTGATGTGTGTAGAGGCAAAAAAGAGCCAAGAGTCACCAGAATGAATAAAATAATTACACTTATGGGGACTCTGGATGTTACAGTGACCGTGCACGGACTTTAAAATAGCTCAAGAATTTGTCATTTCTGTAACAGATGAAATCTGAAACCGAAGAAGGACAGGCAGATTTAGCAAGGACCAAAAAGTTCTAGAACTGAAAAATAAAATTAACAAACTTAGGACCTCACAAGATCCACAGCTCACCAAGCAAAGATTAGTCAGGAGTTAATGAAGGGCAAGATCAGAATCACACTTGAAGTACAAGAATGAAACAATTTATTTTTCTTATTTATCTGTAGTCTGTTTCTACCCACTGTAATATAGTCTCCAGGTTCCATGATTTCAACTTGCTGACTGTTTTTCCCTGGTGCCGGCAAATCTCTTAGCACGTAGTCCATAATCAATAGATATTTATTGGACAAAAATACATTTGTTTGGAACAATTCCTTTTCGTCACCATTATTTCCACAACAGTTTTGACAGAGTATGCACAGACTAAATATGGTTGACTACACTAAGCAACATTCAATAATAGCCAACTAGTGAGGGAAACGACAAGTTATTAGTAATGGGAAAAAGAGAATTTTTTAATAAAAGATGATTGTAAGGATTCCATATGCACATATGCACACACACACACACACACACACACACACACACACACACACACATGCGCGCATATAATGTAAGCTAATAAATCCTCTAGAATTGTGATCTTCACCAGAAGCATGACTAATACACTGGGCAGACAGCTTGTCACGTGTGTTTCTATCCTGTAAGGGTAGGGTGATTTGTAACATCCCAATTTCTACACACTACGTGTTCATAGATATTCTAAGGAAAGACAACAAAAAATCCCCTCTGATATTCATAAATAACCCCAGAAACATTTTGAGATACTAGTGTGAAATAGTACTTATTTTGGATAAAGAATTAGTTTCTGAACAGGACATGGTGCTTTAGTCAAAAGGAAAATCTGTTAAGTCTTGACTGCATTAAAATTTAAGAAATCTTGCTCATCAAAAAGCATCATTAAGAGAGTGAAGAGGCAGCTTCAGGGGAGAAAAAAAAAACAATTACAGCTACAGAACCAGCATAGAATCCAAAATCAGATTTTATAAAAATGCAATACAAATGACAGGAATAAAAAAAATGGTCAGGAGTATCTGAACAATGAAACTATGCAATAGCCAAGAGTATAAAAAGATTTCCAACATTATTACTAAATGGGAGGATGAAATACACACATATATAAAATGACAAGGTGAGAAAACTTAACAAAAGAAATAGTGAACTATGACGGAGAGGAAGGCCTGGTGAAGTATTCCCTAGAAATGAATGGATAGTAAACATTTTAGGTTGTGCCTGCTGTGTGGGCTCTGTCTCAAGCACTGAGTTGTGCTTCTGTGCACGCAAATCAGCCATTGGCAGGACAAAATACACAAGTATGTCCGTGTTCACAAATGCCATTTAAAAAATATAATTGGCTCACTGGTTTTGGTTAGTGAGCCACGCTTCTATCATGACTTCTGATAGAGAGCACCAGAATGCTTACAGATGGCCTTGTAAGAGTGCGAATTTGTCCAATAAATTCAGAAATGATTTGTTATCTTACAATTGTATCACATACAAGGGGGTGGCTATTCTTCATTAACTTGGTGAGACTGAGATTCACCTAGAAGCACACACTTACACACAAGCACATTTATAAGGATACTTCCTGAGAGAACTAATACAGTGGACAATATTTGCACTAAGTGTAGGCGGAAACACACTAGGCTGGGGTGTCTTCATAAAAAAATGCAGAAGGAAGGAGGTAGCTTACCCCTGCAGCCAGTCTCCCCCCCCCCCTTTCCTTTTTTGTCCTCTCTCTCCCTCCTTCCTTGTTCGCATGCTATGGGCTACTTTCCCTTCCCTTCCCACAAGGATGGATTGAAATCTCTGTAACCAAGACCACAAATAAATTATTATCTAAATTATTTTGCTCAGGTATTTTGTCCTAATGACACAAAACTAAGACATATTTCTTCTCAGTAATTTCATTCTTTGGTTATGTACTCCTCAGAAATGCTTTTGGGAGATAGGCAACAGTGATTTGTGGGCATTAGTTTTCGTAATGAGAGAATAGTATTACCTCTTATAACATTGGCAGCAAAAGGGATACATTTACTATAATGTGCTAAAATGAAATACTTTGGAGCAAAACAAACAAACAAACAAAAAAAACAAAAAAGAAGGGACCAATGGCTCAAATAATTATAACGATGTGAAAGAGGCTAGGCAAACCTACTTATGTATGTTTTTCAAGTATAATTATTAGCCACACTATAATGTTCTACTAATTCTTGTTCAGTTTATAAGAAATACAAGTGAAAGAAAATAAATACTATCATAAAATTCAGGAAACTGGCATCATGACTGGAGAAAGTGTATGGAAAAATCTGATACTCTACTATGTATTTCTTTTTTTTAAATAACTTTATTGATTTATCTTACAATCTGGCTGCAGTTTTGCACCCCCCCCTTCTTTGCCCCTTCCCTCACCCTCCGCTGTTCCCACCCCCATTTATGATCCTGATTGGGTTGATCTAAAACTTGCTTTGTTTTGTATATTTTCTCATTTGGGCTTCAGGAATACAGTTTATGCTAAGATAATTTTTTTGTTGTTGTTTTGTTTTTTTGAGACAAGGTTTCTCTGTGTAGCTTTGCGCCTTTCCTGGAACTTGCTTTGTAGACCAGGCTGGCCTCGAACTCACAGAGATCCACCTGCCTCTGCCTCCTGAGTGCTGGGATTAAAGGCATGTGCCACCACCACCCGGCACGAGATAATTTTTTTTAACTTACAAAAAGGTTGATATGTCTTTCTTTTATAAGAAAAGAGAAATAGATATGGATATCCATGTAAGGTAGATGCAGAAATACAAATTAGGATACTTTATTATGGACAAGAATGTTGAGTACTGCAGCCAAGGTCTCATTCATGACATGTTCAGTAATTCTCTTCTCTTGTGACTGCATCAAATCACAAAGAGAAATTTACAAATAGAATATTCATTCCCATTTTTTTTTCTACCATTATAAAATATTTTGGTCAATGTTTGAAGGAATTATTGGTTCTGTGTTCAAAATATTTTATACCACTGAGTGCACACATCTTTCTAGTATACTGGTTTCCAACCCTCACTGCATATTACAATGAACAATTAAACCAAAAAAAAAAAAACCCAAAAATCTAAAATCGTTGTTTGAATCTAGCTCAATTAATTAAATCCATTTCTCTTGAGGTACAGCTGGGGCATTAAAAAAAACTCCGAGGATGATGTTATGTGCAGGAAGTTTGAGAACCACTGATCTATCTGACACCCCTCAGAAGTTTGTATAATTAAGGTAGAAATGGTTCACTTGCCTCAGTATAATGATTTAGGGAGAAGTATGTAACAGCCCAAGCAAATGGAACTGCCCTCATGTAATCTCTGCTTTTAATATAGTTCTGAGAACACCATTTTTCAAATCTCACAAATTTCAAACATTTTTCTTTCTCCTTTCTGAGTATTCCAATTTGACTCATGAAAATAGTGAAAAGGAAAGGTGAATTCATGGGTCCACACACCAGCAATTTCTTCTGTAGCTGTTCCTCAGCATTCTGCGATTTAAATGAACTCAGCTCACAGCTTTGTTATTTGAAAATGCGCCGTTTTGTTGCTATTGTTTGTTTGTTTTCAAATTGGAAACTTTCCCATTAATTGTAAATCAAAAATTGTTCAATATATACTGCTTTTCCTTATTTTCCCCCTTTGTTTCATAAAGAAATCCTTTGTGTTGGTTGCATTTAGGCACACACAATGGGAGTCATACTTTGACAAAATGAACAGTACATTTCTGGAATCCTATGTTTGTCTGCCTCTTGGCATCCAACTTAAATCTGTGCTCTACCCCATGAAAAGCTGCATCCTGTTGGACTCATGAGATGTCTCACCCAACAGGAAGTGTAGCTTCACAATATGACCTACGTGCTACTGTCAACTTCTCTGAAATCCCTAAAACCCTTAATTTTTTAGATAACTTATTTTATATTATTATGCATGTTTTTGCACATTTAAAAATATAATAAAATGTTATAATCTAAAACATTGGAGTTGGATAAGATAAACAGAAGGAAAAGAGCCCAAGAGAAGGCCCCAGAATCAGAGCCCCACTCCTTCACATATTCAGGAATATCATAAAAATACTAAACTGGAAGCCATGAAACACACCTAGAAGACCTGTTGTAGATCCATGCAGATCCTGTGAATGCTGCCTCAATCTCTGGGACTTCATGTGAGCTTTGATCATATTGATTTAGAAGACCTTGTTTTTTCATGTTCTCTATCCCTTCTGGTTCTTGCACTCTTCCTGCCTTCTCTTCCAAGGGGTTTTCTGACCCCTGAGGGGAGGAAGCTGGTAGAGACATCCCATTGAGGGCTACATGTTAAAGATCTCTCACTCTCTGCATCATGTCTGGCTGTGGGTTTCTGAATTTGTTCCAGCCTGCTGCAGGAGGAAGCTTATCTGATGGTGGCTGAGCAAGACACTGATCTATGAATATAGCAGAATGCTATTTTGAGTAATTTTATTGCTATGGATTTTGTTTGCAGTGGTATTCGGTTTTACCCTAGGTCCTTGGGCTATCTAGTCTCTGATTCTTGGTCACTCAAGCAGTGCCAGGTATGGGTTTCACCTTGTGGAGCGGGCCTAAGTCAAATCAGGTAATGTTTGGTTACTCCCAAAAGATTTGTGTTATCATTGCACTAGCATGTCTTGAAAGCAGGACACTATTGTAGATCAAAGAGTTTGTGGCTGACTTGGTCTTTGCTTTTCTATTTTAGTAGTGTCATGAGTACCTCCCTGTACTGAAGTCACTAGAACATAAGGCTAAGGCTCTATGCAGGTACTAGCTCAATTTCTCCAAGTTCAGTGAGTTGTATAAATGTAGTCTTCCTCAATGGGGGCTTGCAATAGTCTTGGCAACAGCTAGGATTATTTGGGAATTCCCATATGAACCCTTTGGCCAATAACTCAATTAGACGTAACACAGTCCTGGTACTAGACGCTTCATTTGATGGCAAGAGAAGTCCAGTTGGGGCCCTGTCTCCCCCAATTATTTGGTGATTTCATTTAGATCGCCTTTATACACTTAGATGATTTTTAGAAAGATTTATTGTATTTGGTTTCCTTACTACCCTTCCAATGGCCTTTAATTTTAGCTCTCTGTCACAGAATCCCATACCTCAGCTCCTTCTTCCCTCCTGTTCCCCACTTATTCTCCCATTCAAACCCCACATCCAACCATAACTATTGTTTCCCTTTCCTAATGAGATATGTGCCCCCACCAGTCCCTTTTAACTTGAAACATAATTTCATTTCCCCCTTCTCTTTTCTCCTTGCAGCCCTTCCCAGGTCCCCTCTCTCCAATCCCTATCCTGTTCTCACCTACTCTCAAATTGGTCACATTTTTCTTTCATTATTATTGTTATTACTACCCATTTGTGTATATGTGTGCACAAATATATAAATACAACCCTCTGAGTTCATTTTTTGTTTGTGTATAATATGGTTTTAGACCTGACCACTCTGTATTGGATAACCAATAAGAGGCCTCATCTCTTACTTCTCAATGAATCTGTAGATTTAGTAGACATTGAGATCATCCAATAATTCAAATAATCAACCTTTAACCCTCAGGGAATCTGAAACAGCTACATGACTCCTTGCCATCCACAGAGTAGTGACTTTCTATTAAAAATAAGCATGTTACAAAAGAATATTACATATTCAAAGTAAAAAAAAATGTTGGCAGCAGTTTTCTGAAATTTGAAAAAAAATCAGATAATTTTCAAATGTCTTTATTTCAGAAGCATGTAATCAGTTCCACAGATTTAAAAATTTATTGAAATAGAAAGTCAGCTAATTATGTTTCAAATAATGAATGGATAAGGAAAATGGTTCATTGTATATATATATATGCATATATTATATATGCAATAAATATATAATAACTGTAATATTTATATATTATAATTTCATATATTTGCATACTGGTGACTATATATAGTAAAAGTAATATGCATATAGTAATTGTAAAATACATATATTACAATTTCATATATTTACATACTGATGAATCTAATCTCCCCTCTACCCACTCCTGTCCACTCTTCGAACTCCTCATATATCTCTCTTGGGAGTGCATGACTATTAGTTTTGTTGTTTTGCTTTGTTTTGTGGTTCTTCAAGGCTAACCAAGTCTATCCGTGTGAACCTAGGTTTGGAGCTATGCTTTGGAGCCTGTTGGGCTCAGGAAGGAATACATCAGTTTGAGAGTAGTTCCTCCTCTCCTAGAATCTATTGCTAGCCACTATGCCAGAGTCAAAGAGTGGAGCCCTATGAACATCTCCTTCTTCCCTGACTTATGGCTGATAGGGCTTGACCTGTGTTGGCTCAGTGTAGGGAACAGCAGTTGATTTGAGCTAATGAATACAGCAACTGTATCAACGTCTAGGAAGTGGCATTAAACAGTCTTTCACCTTATCTTATAGCACTTAAGTCTCACCCCCATATCTTTTGCAATATATTTTATTTTCTCCTTTTTTTGTTCTTGAGGGTCAATTAGTAGGCTTAATGATTTTTTTCATTCTATCCATTATAATTTGTAATGCCCTAATCCAGGTTCATAACATCTTGAAGTCTGCACAATGTGAACTTGCCTTGCAAAAGAATTTTTCAAACCACTTCTTGCTTTAATCATCAAAATCCAGTTACATGCTCAAAGTCCTTAAATTTCTTCCAAAATCCAATAAAGGAGTACTGTGGTGATGTATTGTGTCCACCAATATACTGTGTCTCCCAACAAAAGTTAGCTGAGGATCAGAGGAAAGAGCCAGCCACTATAGTAAGCAAAAGTCATGCAATGTTAGCACATTACTTTAATCCTATCACTTGGGAGGCAGGGATCTGTCTGGATCTCTGTGAGTTCTAGGCCACACTGGGTACAGAGCCAGGCGTGGTGGCACATGCCTTAAATTCCAACACTAGTATCCTCCTATGAGTGAGTACATACCATGTTTGTCTTTCTGAGTCTGGGTTACCTCACTCAGGATTATTTTTTTCTAGATCCATCCATTTTTCTGCAAACCTCATGATGTCATTGTTTTTCTCTGCTGAGTAGTATTCCATTGTGTATATGTACCACATTTTATTTATCCATTCTTTAGTTGAAGGGCATCTAGGTTGTATGTACTCACTCATAGGAGGATACTAGATGTGGAGCAAGGACGACTGGACTGCTACTCACATCACCAGGGAGGCTACCTGGAAAACAGGACCCCAAGAAAGACACGGGGATCACCCAATGACAGAGAAATGGATGAGAGCTTCATGAACAGCCTGGACATAAGTGAGGGAAATGAAGGGCGAGGGTCGAGGGAAAGAGAGCTTGGGGGAGCGGGAGACCCCAGCTGGATCAAGAACAGAGAGGGAGAACAAGGAATAGGAGACCATGATAAATGAAGACCACATGAGAATAGGAAGAAGCAAAGTGCTAGAGAGGCCCACAGAAATCCACAAAGATACCCCCACAATAGACTGCTGGCAATGGTCGAGAGACAGCTCGAACTGACCCACTCTGGTGATGGGATGGCCAAATACCCTAATTGTCGTGATAGAAACCCCATCCAATGACTGAGGGATCTGGAAGCAGAGATCCACAGCTAGGCTCCAGATGGAGCTTGGGGAGTCCAATTAGCGAGAAAGAGGAGGGTCTATATGAGCGAGAATTGTTGAGACTAAGGTTGGATAAAGCACAGGGACAAATAGCCAAATGAATGGAAACACAAGAACTATGAACCAATGGCTGAGGGGCCCCCAACTGGATCAGGCCCTCTGAATGGGTGAGACAGTTGATTGCCTTGAACTGCTTGGGAGGCATCCAGGCAGTGGGACCGGGTCATTGCATAAGTTGGCTGTTTGAAACCTGGGGCTTATGCAGGGTCGCTTGCCTCGGCCTGGGAGGAGGGGACTGGCCCTGCCTGGACTGAGTCTACCAGGTTGATCTCAGTCCTCCTCGGGGGAGGCTTTGCCCTGGAGGAGGTGGGAATGGGGGGTGCGCTGGGGGGAAGGGGAGGGGCAGGAGGGGGGAGAACAAGGGAATCCGTGGCTGATATGTAGAACTGAATGGTATTGTAAAATAAAATAAAATAAAAAACAATTCCAACACTAGTTAACCATGGAGGTCTGGATGTCTGTACAGATAGAAAGAAAGTGACAGAGCTGGGCAGGAATAGGAAGTGATGTAGCTGGACACAGAGAGCAAATCAGATGGCAGAACAGCAAGACATACAGGTGGGTAGACAGGAAATTGCTCTCTTTTGGAAGCTGTGGAGTTGGTGAGGTGAGGTTAGCTGTGGCTTTCCCTATTTCCCTGATCTCTCCAGTTTTCACCCCTATATCTGGATCTGTGTTTTTTATTTAATAAAACTGTTTAGGAATTTGTCTACCAGTACAAATGTTGAAGATGTAAATATGTACTTCCACACTGAATCCCCATAAACCCATTGCAGCTTCTGTTCTGTGGCAGCCTTCATTACCACCTCTGCCAGACCAAGCCACTGTGTCCTACTTGATTTCTTCTATATATATTAAGATTTGTAAATTTCAGGCAGATACAACCCTGTCATTTACAGTGTACGATGAGGGACTATTGGGTCTGACGGTAAATGGGGACCCAACTTTTGTGTTTGTTTGTTTTTTGGTACCACGTTTCTCTGTGTAGCCCTGGCTGTCCTGGAACTCACTCTGTAGATCAGGATGGCCCTGAACACAGAGATCTGCCTGCCTCTACCTCCCTAGTGCTGGGATTAAAGGCATGTGCCACTGTACACAGCTGAGAACCCATTTTTCATATGACCAATGGAATTTGGAATTCTGGGATTTGACTTCAAGTAGCTTTACCATAAATTTCTCATAAAAATTTGAATCATAATGAATCATGATGATCTGTCTTTAGACACAATTTAGTTGTTTATTCTCCCATCAAAACTAATATTCTTTTTAAAGAATAAATCAAAGAGCTTTTAAATTCTAAATCTGCCACTTAGAAAAACCAATATAGACTAGAGCATCATTAATTTTCCAGGTTTTCCTGTACACTTGTATACCTGATCCTTTTATGTGAAATGGGAGACAAAATCTACAATAAAATATTTCAAATGTATAAAACTCAAGCTTTTCTATTCTTTTCCTCAAATCTCAAGGTCTTATGATATATATTACATTATGCATTTACTCAAATCATTTCTTTTAATATGTGGCTCTAATGCTGACATGATCATAATAAATAACTTGTCTCTACCTCAGTTTCTGAATCCATAAACTAGGCACAATGGCTGCATTGATTACTGAATGAGATGATGCTTTTAGCCCAATGTCAAGTATATAGCAAATGCTTAACAACTATCTGCTATTGTTCACAATCATATCATTATAATATCATTGTTACTCTTAAGAGTCATTATTTGGTAATTACCACATGTCATAAAATGCTTTAGAAAAAGTAAATGATTTTATACACACACACATATTATTAAACTACAGTGTAGTTTAACTAAATTCTAAGTTGATTTACTTGAACAACATTTCTAAGGAGTTACACAATAATATAAATGTTAAGACCATCATTGTAATGATTTTTATTCCACATATTAAGTATTATATTGAATAAGTCATAATTGTCCTAGGTACATAAAGAAAAAGCTGAGGTTTGCTTTTTTAAAACTTCTGGAGTCTCAGGCAGTATTGTGACTATGGTCTACTGATCTTTCTCTAGACAAGGGCATTAAACTATTCTAGCACACATTTCAGATTTTTTCCACAACATATAAAAACACAAAGTACTAGGTTCCTGTGCCAAGTTGACACTCACATCTATCCATAAAGATTAATGATGTATGACTGCCTTAAAGTTAAAAATAAATTTAAAATTTTTGAATTCATTTTTTTTCTATCTAGATTTTCCATTTTTTTGTGAGAGATGCCAGCATCCTATCTCAGAGGTGAGCAACTTTCTGTGTTATTTTTGAACCCGCTTAATCCTCCCACACATAATTCTAATTCAGCAGCCTGTCTGATAGCTATTCTTTCATTTCTGTCTCTTCTGATTCTTAACGATCTCTGGCCTGAATCGCTGAAACATACTCTCTGTTAGCAGAGGCTCCCAGACCTTCTTCCATCTAATTAAGGAAAAATGACAAGATTGAAGTCACAGTTAGGTTTCTCAACTGTATTTCATTAAAATGCTTCCCTTTAGATCTCACCACCAGTCAACTACAACTTTCCTCAAATCCAGAGAGCAAGCATTCCCCAAACCTCACGGCATTCAATTGCATCTTCTTTTCTCATCCCCCAACATTCCCTTTGTTCCAAAAAATTATTCATATTTTTGGATTACCTTTATATTTCTCACATTCCATTTTAATAGTCACACATCATTAGATACGAAATTTTTTGTGTGACTGACAAGTACTTCTAAATTCCTATATTGAATAAGACAGTTTTAGATTGTAAATCAATAGTGCTTTTCTCTCAGAGTATATCGCACGCGCAAATCAAAAGGGCCAGGGAAGTTACCCTAGATTATATGTTCCTGAAAAAGCTGTTTCTTTCTGTTTTGTTTGCTACTGTAACTTCAAAATGAGCCCAGTTGCTCAATAAATTACATGGATGGCAGTAAATGAGTAATGACAGAATATATTTTTGCATGACTAAATGATACTTATTATAGAGATATCCTTCAAATTCAGGACAGTATTCTCAGTATGGAATGGAGCTATTTTCCTGTGATGCAATACATCAACTATTTATCTAAACATGTCTGCATCCTGTGGGTACATTTCCTTTTCATATAGGAATGTAATAAAGAACAGAGTAAAACTAAAAGAAAATCACTGATTTTTTTCTTTAACTTGCAGGTGGATTGAACATAATAACCTGAAGGGCTAAGGGAAGAGTCTAATTCTACATCCCTACATGTCACATACTAATGTACACAGCAAAAGGTGTTTATCATTTCAAGTCAGCTAATGTTAGGGGCACATGGGAATCCAAACTTTAGTATCTAAAACAGTTTTCTCTTTTAGAAACTTAGACTATAACAGCGTTACATTCTTATTATGCTTGAGGTGAATTTGTAAGTCAAAGTTGGGAATACCTTATCAGAAATAAATAAATTATAAAACGTCCAGTTTCTAGCTGTAACTCAAATATAAGTTATCCGTTAAACAAAAGGAGAAAAGTCTTTATTACATATGTAAAATTCAACAAATGGTATAATTTCACACCAGTTTCTGCCTTGAGTTTTAATTATGTATTGGAGTGGAAGCTAGAACTCTTCTGGCATAGCAAAATGGGGGCATCTCTAAATTTTAAGCCCAAAACTAGTATCTTCAGGGTAGCATAATATCTTCTCTAGTGACTTTGTATTATTTTATGACTTATTGTTTTTCCATTTTTGTCACAGGCTGAAGATGCCATATAAATTATTTTAACATTAGTTTACTGAAATGCCTTATTCTAGATTTCAAGGTATAGATCAGAAAGACTGATGTTCTGAAAATTGAAGGTCAAACTACTACTTTTCTTCCTCATTCAGGCAAGGCTATGGCCAGAGAAGCCTTTCTGAGAAGTCAAACATTGTGCTTTTGGGATGTGATCATCTATCCATGTCTGCCTTCCTATCACCTATCTATCTACCTACCTGCCTATCTACCCTCTATACATCTGTTTATCATATAGCTACCTATCTTTCTGTCTT
Organism: Peromyscus melanophrys; assembly: GCA_902168415.1. Classification (NCBI taxonomy): domain Eukaryota; kingdom Metazoa; phylum Chordata; class Mammalia; order Rodentia; family Cricetidae; genus Peromyscus; species Peromyscus melanophrys. The sequence goes on from CABHPR010156707.1 coordinate 19,773, forward strand.
CTATTCCTTCTGTTTTTCTGGAGAGTCCAACTAATTCAGGGATGTTGGTGATTTGGAGGTCATGCTTTATTTTTATCTTTCCTATCATAATATAATGCTACTATGGGAACATAAGAAGTGAATCAATTGGTAAGTGGTGCTTATAAAACTCCCTTCATAGATTATAAAAACATAAAAACTCAGGAGAGGTATAACTCGTGATTTTATAGATGATCTCATGGGAACTTATTTCTGCAAATGACTTATTCAAACTCACTTGTGAAGAATTATGGATTATTTATTTTTAAAAGAGGGGGGAGAAAGAAATCTATATAACATATATCTGGTCTTGAAATTAGACAATATAAGTGCTATTCCCAAAACATAATGGCTAGTTCTCTGTGGTTCTTTCATATGTTGAGAGTTCCCCTGGATTACATATAACTTTATGAACCAGACAATATATGAAATTTTAAATACAGAAAATCTGGGCCTGAATTATTCCCTTGTTACCCATATTTTGTCTAACCTCAGTCAACTGACTTTATCTCCTTCGGACTTGGTATCCTTACATATAGAGTTTTATGGTGATGATTATATGAAATGATAACAATCTTCCAAGTGATAGAAAATGGGCAAATATAATACGGTTCTTAATGTTGTGAAGTAACCACATTTGCAGAATATGCATGTGCATGTGCCTGAAACTATGCTCCAAGGTGTAACTTAGAATTGTTGGATGTAAAGAATTCGCAGTTGGGGTGGAGGCTAGAGATGCACCTTCCCCCCAGTGTGTATAAGTGTCTGGCATCTCATGATGATTCCTTCCTTTAACTCCTTAGAGTAACAGGACACTTTACAACTGTCACTCCTTATTTCAGTAATGTTCTGTTATTTTTGCCTGAATTTTATAAAATAACCTGTAACTTTACAGAGGATGTTGATTTGCATAAGTCATAAAACTAGCAAGTAGCCTAGTCAAGATTGTAAACCAGGTCTCTTGTTTTTGATTATTCCCACCACCTCTTTACTATGGCCCAGTCTTCTTAATATATAAATCACATTACATGAGACAATTCCCACACTGAAGTAAAGCATTCTATTAGGAGCATGAAGAATCATTCTCATTAGCTTATGGTTCCACCTCATGTACTGAACCAGTGTATAACAGTGATGCTAATGAATATCAACGCAGTTTTTAGTTAAAAGTTAATTTCATACACCTTGATTATCTAAGTCCTCCCTACTGCTCAAGTAAGTCTGACTAAAGCATTTTTTTTGTTTAAATTTTACTTTTAGCTCCTAAACATTCTACACCCACAGATTTTATTTGTATATTGACAACCTGACAGAATGCAAAATTCAAATGAAAAGAGATATGTGTTTGACTTTGAAGAAAGTAAAGGGATGGGAAAACATTAGGAACATGATCTTAGACCTGAGAACCTACACTGTCTCCAATGACATCACTAGCATTCTACTGAATAATTTAATTTCTGTCAGTAAGGTAACTTTTAAATTGTTCTACCCTTTAAAATTTAATAGAAGGCAGACTTATTTTCTTCTATCTTAAATATGATTTTACATATTTGGGAAACAGAGCCATGAAGTGGCCTGCTGTGGTGAGTATGCTTTGATGGCTTTTCCAATGATGGATACAGTCAGAAATTCTTCTCTAACTATGGGCTATGCCTTCTATAGGGAAAGGAATCTTCTGACTTCGGCATAATTGAAAATTAACCTCCACTTTTTTATGTTTTGAATTCATAATGGTAATTTCTGAACAACTGAGTTTTCTAACTGTACTAAAATATAATGGAGAAATTGTAAGCATCTCCAAAGGGTATTTGCTACATCAGCAAAGACTAATAACATATTTTATAAATATATCTTTGCTGGTACTAGATACTACAATGAAACAGTAGAGCTTTCATTAGCAGTTATTTTAGAAATTCACTTGTCCTGACTCCAACATAATAACTAAAAAATTAATTTGAAAAAGAACAGATAGCAAATTTTTCATCTCTTTTAGAACTTTCCAATTCAGGGAAAGGATAGCAATAATTATGTTTTAAAATAACACATCAATATCATTCAAAGAATAGATGCACCCATGGGTTGAGAAATGTTTATTCAAGAGTGTCATACCATAAGATCCGGCTTCCATGGTGTGGAGGAAGTTAGTCTGCACACGTATGCTAACTCTACGGTACTTGTACAGTGATGGAATTAACTAATAACTTATTTCTGAGGATCTTTGCTATTGTTTAGCAGTACATGACTATACATTGTCCTGGCTCTGTCTATATGGACAATCAAGACGTTTCATAAACACTTCATTTGTCAAAAAAGAAGTGGGCAATTTGTTTCATCTTGGTATTTTTGTTTCATAGAAGCCATCAAAAATTAACATGAGTAACCAGACATTAATATTCAGGTAGGACTGAAGAGTTGATAAGATCATAAAAAGTTGAAGTCTTGACTGTGCTTATACTTCCATAAAAATGATTTATAAAGACATTCGGTGTTTTCCTTGGTCATTGAATATCCTCGGAAAAAAACAGCTGAAACTAAAAACTCAGAATCCCACTTGACATACTTAATAAACAATATTCAACTTGATACTTCTCGGTTGTAGGAGAGTCTTACCTAATGTGAAGCGCTTTCTGTGTTTCGGTGTTTTGGCTGGAATCTGAAGGGGGCAGAATCAGAAGTGATTTCAGTAAGGCTGCAGCTCCTATGACTGCAGAGAGACGTGTTCCCGACGAGTTGAAGCCTCTCATTTACTAAACAAATATTTGTTGAGTAGCTACTCTGTGTCAGGCCTTGGTGAACAAGGCAAACAGAGTCCTGGACTTTAAAAGGTCACATCATGCCAAATTGCCATTGACACATTAAGAAAACAAAAGGCCAGGAGGACAGAGTGATTACCGATACCTGCTGACCCCTTCTCCCACACATACAAACAGCACATCCCCAGGTGACAGGTAAGTGTGTGACAAGAATAATTTCCCGAACATCAGCTCTCACCGTAGGCTGTTCGGGATTTGGAGCTTCAGAGAATTCTATTCAGAGAGCATTCGTGTTTGCGTAGTTCCATCCTTGATAGCACAGCTTTCGCTAGCTAGGGTGTACTTGTTGCTCATGGATGCCTGGCACAGTGCTGGGGTTCAGAACAGCTATTCATCTCATGGAAAGCAAAATCAGGAAGGCAACATTTCCTTCCAACATGCTACAACATGTAGGAAGAAGTTTTATTGAAAATGTTGAAGCAATTCCAAAAATGTGGTCTTTTAGTATTCAGAAACTTCTTGCTTTTGCTTTTATGAGTCTCCTTTAGAGCTGGCAATGGCCATTTGCTAATGCTACTGGTTGTTAGGAGATCCCAATAGTAGACCTAGGATCACCTCTTCTTTACCTTGCAGACTTAAGTGCTCAATGACTAATTCTCATGTTTTCCATGGCCGTGGTTGCTCTCCTCAGTGCACAGATGGGCACCTGAGGTTAACAGAGAAGAAAATCACAGGCTTCTGGGACAGACAAGATTTTTTTTAAAGCCCCTGATGGACTCTACTGTACATACTTCATTTGAAAATCATGCAAATCTATTTTGAGGTTATTATTTATTAGAGTTCATGTTTACCTAACCATGGGACCAGGACATCACGGATGTTTTCCTGTCTGTTTGGGGAAACATTCATCTGCAAATGGTATGTCTCCTACTCGAGAAAAAGTCTGTCCAATGAAGATATTCATGTTCAGACAACTTATTAAATATAAAAGCTTCCCTTCCTCTACCAATACTGTTAACCAAGAGAAATGTCCCAATTCAGCGAGTTTGTTTCACAGCCGGCCTTCATTTGTTTGCATCAGTCTAATTGAACGAATATTTAAATTCTTTTCAAGTGGTCAGTAAACGGCCAAGTTCCCTGAGTTCTGCCCCACCTCAAGTTAAAGAATTTGCTGGACTCTTCTTCTTCAGGCCTCTGTAAGAATAAGCTCGTGGAAGTTAATCCTCTACTCACTCACCTCTGTGTTTTTGATAGTAGAGTTTTTGTAGGAAATGACTCGAGAAAAATTATTTCACCCTGGTGGCAAAGATGAGACAAAACTACACATTTGAAGAGCTTTGGGATACCTAGCAGGGCTGCTGTCATTGTTCTTAATGCCATACTGTCACGTTATCCTAAGTTTTCAATAACTAAAATGGTAAAAGATGGGACAATAGTCAGGCTTGGTGTCATAGACCTGTAAACCCAGATACACAAGAGGCTGAGATTGGAGGAACACAGCATAAGGACAACATGGGCTACATATTAACTCCAGTCCAACCAAGGCAGAGAGCAAGATGCTATCTCAAAACACAAAATGACAAAGAGCTGGGGATGTAGGTCAGCAGGTCAGTGTTAGAGGACTAGCCTAGGAGGCACTATCTAAAAGTCCTGGGCTCAATCCTCAGTTTTACAACAAAACCAGGGGTGTAGTGAGCAGGCAGAAGCTAAATGCAGTTTGTAGACGGCCCATAGGATGGATCTTTTTAATCATTACCATAATATCATGTGAAAAGAGTAGCCAGAATTTCAACGTATGTATTATTTCCCCCCATTTTTGAAATTAAATTTTTCTTTTAAATTTTTGATTTTGTATTAACTGGCTCAAAAAAACTTACTTGAATATACTAACTGATTCATACACACCCAATTATATTAGTGATTAAATTAGTAATTATATTAGTGATAACATATCTGCATTTGTATTAATGTATTCAGTAATATTTAGTAAATACTCATTAAGTATCCACAGCTATGCTTAACAAAGGCGAAACCAAATGAATACAAAATATCGCTCTAGCCCAGGGGGCCATAAAAAATAACAGCAGTATTGTTAAGGCAATTTTTTTTAAATTGTCATTTTCTTATGCTATCTCATGGGTCTTGCAGTGCATATACATGCATACATATATATATGTATATATATATGGATGTAAGAGTTATTTTTCCTGTATGATTAAAAAAATCATTTATCTCTTACTCATTCTCATCACAGACTCATAAGAGGCATGTATCCTCGGGATTTCATTAGGTCACAAAGAATAAGTAAACTATTCCATGCTAACATTGAAATGCCCCTCCATAGAGATAATATATTTGCATTTGTGTTAATTTATTCAGTAATATTTAGTAAACACTCATTAAGTATCCATAGCTATGCGTAATAAGGGTGAAACCAGATGAATATAAAATATCAATCCAGCCCAGGGGGCCATATCAAAATAACAGCAGTATTGTTAAGACCGATTTTTAAATTGTTGTTTTCTCAAATTTTCCCATGGGTCTTGTAGATAGGAAGAGACATTTGAATATAACACAAAGATAGAAAGCATTGTGTGAATGGGGCAGTAAGGAAAAAGAGTGGGAAATGGTGGGAGTAGATTTATTCACAGTCAACAGTCACAAGGAATTGTCCTTACTTGTGGAAGTCAAGTTCAACAAAACCAAGGTAAACCTTTAATTAGTGACTAGTACGGCTTTTCATCTAGAGGAAACAGTGTTAGGTTCCTCTGAGCCTGGTCACATGTTTACTAACACATGTGTGTATTTTTTTGTGTATAGTTTTGTTAAAAGACATCTATTTAATATATATTGACTATCTATTAACATCAAACTCACAGTTCACGCCTGAATGAAGCTTCTTTGGCACGTGTGTCCTCTGAAAAGTTCATCATCACCTTTTTGCACTCTGGACGCCTGTCAGCATTTTAGCACCATGCTTTGGGGATGTATTAGCAAAATCACCGACACAAAGCCATCCAATGAAAAAGACAACACAGTAAACTCAAAGGACACTTGTTCACATTGTGAGAGTGAAAAATGAGAAGAAAGAGAATAGTTTCTACCAACCTCGGGTAAGAAGACGTCCCCTGAGTGACTCAAAATTTTCATCCCCATGCATCTGCCCTTAAATCCCACGGTAGCACCATAAGAACCAGTATTGTGCTTATACAGAGATTCAGTAAGTAGGGAAACTGGACCACTCAGAACACACATAAACAACAAAGATATACTTATAAAGGAAAACAAAGTGTTTGTCACACTTAATCTGAAAAACTGGGACATTGAGTAATTTACTGGGAATGACTAAAGTTGTAGACCATGTGTTTATACATTTTTTTTCTTAGAGGGACATGTGCACAAGGAACTTTAGAAGTGTTTTGTGAGAAATGCAAATTCTTGCCAATGACTCCCCCCCCCCCCCCAAGAAAAAACCCCTGTGAAATTAGACTCTGGAAAGAACTAAAAATCTTGTTTGATCAAGACTTTTGTATTTACTGTGATACAGAGTTCTAGAACTTTTTAAGGTTGTAGCTGAATAGTGGATACAAAATAAGGGTGTTCCTTATTAAAGTTATAATGTCCTTATAACCATATAAGTGAACAAGCATTTAGACAGTAGTAATGGGAATTTTTTATCTTGTTTTATGGTGGAAAACAAGTTTATAAATGTGATGATTTGGTTTAGAAATTTGGAGGCAGTTATTCATAATAGCCAGAAACACCCTACATGACCGTCAATGGATAAATGGATGAAGAAAATGTGGTACATTTACACAATGGAATATTACTCAGCGATTAAAAACATGAAATCATTAAATTCATAGGTAAATAGATGGATATAGAAAAAAATCATTCTGAATTAAGTAACCCAGACCCAGAAAGGTAAATGTGAAATGTACTCATTGATGTGTAGGTGTTAGCTGTTAAGTCATTAAGAAGAAATCTACGATCCATATAACTACAGAGATTTGGTATAAAGTAAGGGACTACGGGTGGGGATGGATCTCCTTAGGAAGGGAAAATAGAATAAATAGTTATGGACAGATAGATAGTGGGGTCTAGAATGGGAGGATCAAATGGGGAGGGCAAGGGGACGGAAGAGGTGGGCAAGAGAGGAAATACAGACAGGGACAGCCAAACTAAGGGCCATTTGAGGGGTTGTATAGAAACCTAATATAATAGAAGCTTGCTAAAACATATACATACATGAAGGCAATCTAAATGAAATTGCTAAATTTGCTTTAGCTACACATGCTCTCATCCCTAACCTGGAAACTATCCAAAGTTGATAACCATTTGTAAATGAAAAAGATTTTTTTTTTCTTCAAGGTAGTCTCATTGAGAAATTAAACCACTCTTAAGGGTAGGCCCTGTACTTAGAAGTAGATGGCCAAAATCAAATGAACCAATGGCATCTTTGGAGGCTCTGTCTCACAATGTGTGCCAATTTATTTATTTTTAACCTTACAGGTTCCTTGCATATATATTGTGGCTTATGGTTTTGTGCTTTTATGCGATTCTTGGGTGTGGTGTGCAAATATTGCGTGTGTGTGTGTGTGGGGGGGAAGGATTCTGTATTCTTAGGAGCTGTTGTGATCACTGGAGTAATTTAGTGGCATCTCAAGCTTTTACCTACATATCATCATCTTGCCCTGGTTGTGACAAGCCAAAATGTCTGAGAATCTGCCAAATGTCCTCTGAGAAGAATCATAGCCAGTTGAGAGCTCCTAGCATACAACAGAGCGATGCTTATTCATTAACTTATTCAGCTTAATTCAGCTTGTGTTTATTGACCACCAGTCAAATCTCAGACTGGGTTTGGGTAGAACTACAGGGACATACAAGACACAGATTATGTTGACTTCTTATCTGAGGCTTTATCACTTGTAAAGCAATGAATCCATTTTAAGAGGTGGGAAATAGGTTTTCTGATTTGTATAGATTGAGACATCAACCTATAGATTTAGTTGGTGGCATTCTTGATGTGATAAAAATCCAATTCTGAAACCACAGAGCTATCCACAAACAGCCTGGGTTTTTGTGACTTGTATGCTTATTTTGCAATTCACTTTGTGCTTTCAAGCTGAGCCTAATGCTGTTACTGGACATGAAGCAATGTATTAATAGGAAGTGAGATGTTCCAACAAGGCACTAAGACTATTCCTATCCCTTTGATTCTGAGCCGCCCCCTTCCTTCCTTCCTTCCTTCCTTCCTTCCTTCCTTCCTTCCTTCCTTCCTTCCTTCCTTCCTTCCTTCATTTATTTATTTATTTAAATCACTGGAGGTTGATTGTCAAATATTCTGGGACTGGGATGATTGCTTAGTAAGTTAAGAGTCTTGTAGAAGACCTGGAGTTGGAGTCCTGACACTAACATGGCAGCCCAAAATTCCTTGTAACTTCAGTTTTGGGGGTTCTAACAATCTCTTTATGTCTTTGTGCACTGCATGTATTTGGTATGCATATATATATGCATACTAAATTATATATTTGTATATATATGTATATATTTGTATATATATTATATATATGGAAAATATAAATACAATATAACAATTAATAAACCTTAATTAAAAACATTATTAAGTGGTCAGTTAGTGCAATGGGATAAGGAGGTTCTTGCAGGTATGAGATCAAACTAGTCAAAATTCTAGCACGGGAGAGGGCTCAGGAGGTCCACTCCTGCTGGGGGAGCTACAGGACGTTGATGGCTGCTGAGGAAGGAGAACCAATTTTCTTGGGAGGTATTGCCACTTGTCGATTGCCCATGCTCCAGTGAATGGCCCTATACTAAAGTGCACATGAGAAGTACTAATTGTACTCAGTGAGCCACATATAAAACAGGATTATTTTAGGGAGAAGGGTATATGGGAGGGTTCTGGAGGAGGACATAGAATTAAAATACATTGTAAAGCATTCCCAAAGAATAGATTAAAATTTTATAAAAATAAGTAAATAAATGATAAATAAAAATTATAGAAAAAATTACTGGTTTGAAAACATAATAATAATAATAATAATAATAATAATAATAATAATAATAATAATAATAATAAATCCTTAAATCAAGGTTTCATGTCATAAAGTAGTATACAGAATCAAACACATTGGTATTGTTTTTACCATTTCTCCATTTGTGAACTCTAAGCATAAAAATTATATGCATGTCTGTTCATAACTTGATCTTAGCCAAGAGGCTGAGAAGTAGCTGTGTAGATGTGAATAAATGTACGTGTGTGTGTGTGTGTGTGTGTGTATCATACACATACTTATTAATGGTATAATTTTCCAATATATACCTAAATATGGATCATAAATTTGATGAACAATGATGAGAGGTGGGCCTTGAATTTTGTCTACTCATTAGGATTATCTATAAACACATGGACGTCTTAAAATGTCAACTGTAGTGAAACAAGGCAAGAAGAGGCAGACTAAGCTGGGAAACTGGGCCACAGTGACCTGGGATCATTCAAACCATAGAGAAATAAAAATTCAAATTCCAGTTTCAGGAAGTATTGAGTCAGTAAGCCCGGAGCCTGGAAACAGTCATACTTAAAAGTATCTATGGGTGGGTGGTTACAATTGCGTATTTCTGAGGCAGAGACAGGCTATGTTAGCTGGAAAAAACATCAGAAAGACCTCACCCACAAGTCAGTAAGCTGTCTGCATGCATGAGCAGGCTGCAGCAGCTACATGTTTTCTTTTTCTCCTTTTATATCTCTTCAAACCACTGTGTTCAGGACTTACCCTACCCACGTGATGGTATTGCCCTAGGATCGGCCTCTAAGAATGTAAGAATAACCAGCTGAGCTTTTAATATCTCATAGCTGACTATAAGAAAATATGATCAGGTATTGTAACTTTTCCTGTTTGCAACACATGACTGACTTGATGGGTCTTTGGGAAGTACGCTCTTATTTTTTGCAGTCTTTTTATCTCAACTGAACTCTGTTCTTGCAATTTCCGGAATATTATTTTTACACGGTCAGCAAATGCAAAATGAATGTGTCTTCACAATTTGGTAACGTCAATTGCATATAGTTAGAAATCAAGTTAAACGGAATTGGCTAATTTAAAAACTGACTGGAAAACAAGCCATTATAAGCGTTGTATAGCACAAACAAAGAAGAGCAACAGCTCATGTTTACTTCAATGAGCTATGAGATTACATCGACGAAACACCCACTGCGCCTGACAAAGGCATACGTGATTTAATGGCTTCATATTACCAACTCATCTGTGGTGGCTTATGAGAAATCTCCCCATTGGCGCTTGCATTTGTAAACTTGGTTCTCAGTTATGGTGCAGTTTAGGGAGGTTATGGAACTGCTGAAGGAATCACATCTCTGGGGGAAAGCCTTCAAGGTTCATAGCCTCATCTCACTTCCTGTCCTTATAATACTTCTTCTGTGTGGGAGAAAATGTGATCAACCAGTTTCGTGCTCCCAGATCTTACTGTGCAGTCTCTTTCATTATGGACTCTACCATTCACCAACTGTGTTTTTATTTTATTTTATTTTTTGTTGTTTTCTTTTCTTTTCTTTATTAAGAAACTTTTTATTCGTTTTACATACCAACCACAGATCCCCGTCTCTTCCCTCCTTCCGCTTCCCCCAGCTTCCCCTCCCAACCCAGCCCCCATTAATGTACCAGGCTTTACTGACTCCCCATGGGAGACCTTACCAACTGTATTTTAAAAGAAGCCCTTGGTTCCTTACATTGCTTTGCTCTTGGTATGTCATCACGGCAACAGAAAAGTGACAGATACAACATCTTTAGACAGTTTTATTTTGCCCTGGCTGCTCTTAAATGTGATCCATAATAGTCCTAGGCAATACTTTAAGTCTTTAATCCTATGTATACTTGAAATTCTTGCTCTTATAAATTGCTTCAGGTTGCTGCTATAATCTGTTATTTTATTCATTTTTCAGTCATTTACGTAACATGAATTCACTGCTTTTAGTGTGCTAGGTGATAAGGCTACAACGGTGAAGAAGTTTATCAAGTTCACTGTTGTGGATTTTACTTCCTGCTTCTGTGAAGACAGGCCATCAACATACACAGGCAAGCAATCTCAGAGGGAAGGTAACATCCTGTAGTGAGAACTCATTTCGATGAAAATATTTCTATTTGTGTTTCCAGAGACTAGCCAATACTGAGGGTTAATATTTATCGACTGCTTAAACTATAGGACCTAAGAATGTTACTCTCCGATTTAATTTTGTATTTGCATTAAATCTCTGATATAAGCATAGTTAATATTCTTACTTTCCTAAAGGGAAGATCATGTATATATATATA
>CABHPR010156708.1:0-26276 GCA_902168415.1 Peromyscus melanophrys
CCAATCAGTGTTTTATTCATTGACCAATAAGCAACATGTTTGACATATAGACCATCCCACAGCAGCAAACTACAAAATGATCACATGGGTTTGAGGGGGAAATGGAGATTCTCCACTGAGCTGATAGCCGTTTCTGAGGCAGGATCAATAGTTCATGCAAATCAACACATGTGACGCTGCACCGCAAAATGCAGTGTTCCTGATGCAGCACGCTATCACCACCAATATTTGAAAGATGGTCACAAGAGGGAGAGAAGTCAGTGAGATCACACGTTTCCAGGCTGGGAAAAATAAAATATATGTATACCTCTGGCAGAGGACACAACACAAGTGTGGAAAGCAGAAGACAGCTGCCAAGTCGAACTCCACGGCTGGAGCATCTTCACGCACACCATGTGGAGGTTACAGGCACTGGGAGCTCAGCCATGCTGTGGCTGACACAGGGGGATTTCTCATTCCCACAAACTGTTTCCAGAAAGCCCAGGAACAATGGCACAGAGAGCTCCGCTAACATTATTGCAGTGTCCCCCAGGATTTGCATCCTGCCACTGATAGTGGATTTAGCATGGCTTAATGATGCTGAAGCATTTCTGCTTTCTGGCTGCATGGGCCCTAAATAATACTGGCAGCACAGACTGTTCTAGATGCTAAAGTGAAGGCAGGTTGCACTCAGAAACCGTTCCCGTGTAAGCGTTTCTGGTAAACTGCCTTAAGACAGCATAGAACAAAGGCTCCTGAGCTCTGAGCGTTTGATGTAATTTCTTTCCTCACTTTAAATAAACACGTACACATCCTCATCTATTTTTGCATTTGAAGCAAAGCCGAGACACCTGACTTAGTTGCTTTCCTTGGCTCTTGCATTTAGGGTGACATTTAGTCAAAACTGATCTGGCTCTGTTTTTCAGAATAAACTCTTTAAGTGACAACAAATCTAATTTCTCAATCAGTTACCAAACTGTAATTGAGCAAACACAAGAGGTAATGGGCCATCTAGAATGCTGTGACCTACTCTGGCACACACTCATCAAAGCCTCCTCATTCTCCCTGGCCATCGAACCCGAGACCCCGCGCATGCTAGGCAAGCGCTGTGACACTGAGCTACACCCCTGCCCTCTCTTTTACTATTAAACAGCTCTGTTTGACAAACCCTCCTAGCAGCATTTTGCAGATAATATTGTATAGCACTAAACAGCCCAAGGGAAGCCGTGGAGCTAGTCAGAGGTTGGGTCACCACTCAAGACGCGTAGTCTCTCTCCAGAGCCTGAGACAAAGACTGAAGCTGCACCACCCACCCCAATCCCAGCACTCACAACCTGTTGCCAGGTGTCCAAGCATGCAGCTTGACTCCGGTCAAGGCATTGAACAGATATTCTCAGCCAAGAGTGGCTTTGGGCTCAGGAGGTGCAGTGTGACAACACACACATCTACTCACCCCAGATACGAAACACACAACAGACCAAAAACACAGATGCCACTCAAGTCCAACTTGGTGAGCCAGTGAGTTCTATGGGGGTTGCTTACAGGAATATGGGTGAGGGGTCACTTACAGGAGCAGAGATGACTCAAAGACAATTGCACCACCAAGGCCACCCCAGCATGGGTGGCAGCTCACCGAAGCTGGAACCTGGAGCACACTGCACGGCCTGCAGGCAGCTCAACAGGCTGGAGAGTGTCCTTTCCGGTGCCTCACTTGGTTTAAATCCCTTCCAGGCAGCTTGGATGATTTCTGTCGCTTCCAGGCATCTGGTCTGGTCACAGAGTCTTCTCTGCAGTTCAGCTTCCTTCTACCTGAGAGGGACTCTCAGCTTTCATTGTTTACTCTTGCAGGAAGGGGCCTTGTGAATCTGGTTAGTTTTAGGAACTTCCTGAAGCTATTTTGACTTGCTCACCTTCCTGCTCTGAAGTTTCCCTGCAGGGTGGAATGCTTCACTCTCTCAGGAGGAAACTGCTCCACACCAGGAGGCACTTGGCAGTTTTGGAGGTGCAGCGCCCGCAGTAGCTAGAAGAAGCCCACGAAGCTGGTGAACACACTGCAAGGCACAGGGCAGGCCCCATCACAAAAAAAGTATTTGACTCAACTCAGCTGTTGAGAAAAACTGTTTTAGGTCAATATCCAAATAATTTGCTTAAAATACATGGCCTCTCTTTAGTAACTGCTTTTTTCTGTTCCAGATAAAATGGGTAAGTTAGGGGCTCCAATTCCTCATCTTAGGTCTTCCTAAATTTTCCATTTTTTTTTTTTTTTGGACTCTGCCACTAGTATCTCCACTTTTACACTGCCCATAGCAGGCACATTGCAGGAAGAGAAGAAGAAAGCCTGGGCTTCGGTCTTGGCTCTGAGTTGGCTCTGTCATCACTAGCCTGTAGGGCCGCCTCCACAGTCCTCTCTCTCATCTCCTCACTTGGAAACAGTAGGACTGGGCTGTATGATGCCATGGATCACCTTGCCTGTCCCTCAGCAGGAAGAGGCCATCCCGGCGGCCAGAAAGGCAATCCCTGAAAGGCCGGTCTTTGCTCAGTACTGGTGGGGAATCCGAGTTGTGACTGCAGTTCATTAGGACAGAGACGAGAGTCAACTCCCACCGGGAAGCAGTGGACTTGGTACCTGACTAGTGGGTAAGAACTAAAGACGGAAAAACAGTTCATCTCCAGATGAAAATGAGGTGTGTTGGCAAGTTTCCAGACTTCTCAGGTAGAGAAGCCCCCCCCCCCCCCCCCCCCGCAGACGAGACTCTAAGGGGCTTATTTGGGCTTAGGATGTTGCACTAGGGGCTTCTTCCTTCTTCTCTTCCTTTCATTGGTCCGATGGAGTCTGAGCATCGTTTTTTCATAGCAGGCAGGGATTGGGCCTCTGTCTCAGTCTGCTTGCATGGAACTGACTGAATTGCTGATAGTCTGAGGTACCAGGGGCCACCTCAACCTCCTCTGCTCTTTGTAATATAGTAAGTACAGTGCAACACGCTCTAAGTGAGGTGAAGGGGCCTTACATTACAGGGGGGGAATGCAAACTTACTGCTTGGGACAAAAATCCATAAAGAAATGGAAACTTACAGCCTATTTCTGGAAGCAAAAAAAAAGTAGTATAAAACTCAAATCGGGGTTACTAAAGTCCCCTTTTTCTCATTCTAGAGGCCTACGGCCACAGGTGGAGAAAAATGGGGCTAAGGAAAAGGCTATACAAGGTGGACACTCCACAGGGTGGGTCACAAGTAGAGTGAAAGTGGTCTGGGCTGTGCTCACCAAGTGTAAGGCCCCAGCATTATCTGGCATGCATCAGGACTCTAGGATCACCCTGGGTGCTCCTAGGGCAATCCAGGGTGTCAGGGTGGAGGTGTTCTCAGTTGCATCTGATAACATGATGGGTGATGACAGCATACAGTCAGAATCCTGGCTGACTCACCACCCCTCACAAGCTCAACCCTGTCCCCATTGTCCACCTGTATGCAGCATATCCTTCCTAGTGCCCACACAGGAGCCCCACAGTACCAGAGACCAATCGACTTCTAGCCATGTCCCTACTACTTCCCATGGGACAAAGAAACTCCTCATGGGTCCCCTGCCCCATGCCTTTCTAGGTACCTTTGTTTCGAGAGCTTAGATTGTAGCACAACACACAACTGGGATTTGTTTGGAGTGTGTATGTTTTATGTGAAACTGTCACAAATATTAACAAAAACTTTAAAAAGAACGATGGAATATTTTTCTGAACCACTGAAGAATGAGGGAAAAACTATGTCCGTCACTCCTGAATACCAGAGCCTTCTCCCAGGCAGCCCAGCACAGCCCTCCAAAGGGGAAAATAACACTGAAACATGACCATCATCTCATTTTTATTTAGGACTCACCTTTTGTCATAGTGATGTCACTCAGCCAAATAACTCAATCTGAACAAACAAATGCCATCCAGCTATAGGCTATTGCCAGCCGTTCCTAACTTGGCCTGTTAAGAACAGTGAGTCCTTTCTCTGTTGTTCTCCGATAATTTACTGCATTTCTATTCTGACTGTGCATCTTGGGCAGGAGGACCACTCAGGTTCTGCTGAGGCTCCCCCTTGCATTCTGCGAGGCAGCACACGACTTTGTCCCACTGGTGCCGATGCTCACATTGGTCAGCTGATTAGCCTGGTGACTGCCAGCTTCTCTGTCATGGTTGTCTTTAATTCTTTTGAAACTTTTAAGTATTTTTAGGGAAGTATTTTGAAACTTGATAAATTTTCCATTCCTTCCAAGTCTTTAATTTATTCATTTGTGTATTGATATCACCATGGACTTATGGTCACCTGTTTTAGTTAGTGGCTTCTAATGTGTTACCGTAACTGTTTGTTTTGCTCTATTGTCTAGGAATCAGTCAGTGGGAGCCCCTCAGGCTAATTTCTGTGTCTTTTGGCATGCTCTCCACCATGTACCTTGTTTACTGGATGTATCTTTACTTTCTGACATGAGGAGTTGCTTCAGATTATCTATATTTTCTATGTCTCATCTCTGGAGTTTCTTAGTGGTTTATTTTGAATGATAACAGCATATAATTACCAAGACATGAATATCTGTCTTGCTATTGGGGTGTTACTATTCCCAAACTGTCTATGTATAGAGCTAGCAGATATATGTATATATGTAGATAGATGACAGACAGATCCATCTCAGAAGTGTATGGGGACACTGAAGCCAGAGAGGCAGAGCCCCATCATGGCCTGGTGTGGGAATAGCTCTTGGGGCAGAAATGTCTCGTCCTTGGTGCCTTTTGGGTTCATTCTGTTCTTTTCCTTGAGGCTGTGTGACCTATAGCTCAGTCCTTCTCACATAGAAGGAACCACGCCCCAGAGTGGAGAGGCACCATGCAAACCAGAGTCTGTGTGGGGCAAAGGGAAACAGGGATAGACTCAAGGTCTCACGCCTGGTGCTTCTGCCTCCCAGTGGAGGAGTCTTTCCAAAATCCCCTAATATCCTGGGAGTGTCTGCCCACCTGAGTCTCTTCCAAAAGATCTGGATGCATGAGTCACACCTGTCACCCTGGGGGATCTGTCTAATGAGATCTATCAGCTATCTCTCCAGCTATGTATCTACCCACCTAATTTTCTCCCTTTTCACATTCGTACTTCCCTTCTCTGACAATGAGAAACCTGACTCCCATTATCTTAAAGTGTTTCCTTGTCTACTCATGATCCCAGGAGGCACCGCACATCCTGTTGCTGACTCACACCCTCCCTCCTCCTCCTCGGGCGGGCTGCCCTCCCCCATGGCTTTCTGAATTGTTCGGGGAAAGGAAGGGTTAGGGATATCCCAGGAAGGAAGGAGAGGAAAGGGAAGGGTGGGACATAAAAGAAGGAGGATGTGCCTCTGCTCTTTTGATTATGTAAAATAATAACATTTTCGTGCACATTCCAAGTCTAGCCAACGCTGTAAGCATGTTAGTCAGGGAGGCATGCACCTAAGCTAAAGGGAGGTTGGTATAACCACGGAAGGGAATGCCCCAAGCCTTGGCACGTTGCAAGCTGAGGCTGCTGCTTTGGTCAAGCTTTGTGGCAGAGCTGTAGCAGCCTCTGGATATACCTGTAACCAGGAAAAGAGACCCTGAGCTGTGACTGGTACATCAGGAAGTCAAAGCCAGAGACCGAGCTGCTGTGTTTAGTGCACACAGATGTGAAGGTGATCACAGGATTCCTAGGGAAAGATGGATGCTCCACCTGATACCCAGGATGCCTCGGCTATTTATCTGCACAGCTGCTCTCAAGAAGGTGCGTGCACTTGCAGGAGGCATCGCCTGCTTTGACAGAGAGCTGCCCGTAGGTAGATTGCTTGTGTTTGAGGCAGTGTGTGAAGGCTGGATACCCAGTGTCGTGCCGTGGCCTGCAGCAGCCAGAGGAATTCTCTTCTGAGACTTCTATTCAAGTGAAGCTGGGATTCTTGACTTTTCCACGGAAGAGAACCTCAGGGAAATCCAGTATGAAGGAGAGTTGGGGTGAGGATAATATTTCAACATAAATCTAAGTACAGAGTTAAGAGAGAGGCTCTGGGGAAGGACAGATGCTCAGAAGGTGTGGATTTGGGCTTCTCAAGTGTGTCCACTGTATCCATACATTCAATTTACATCCTTCAGACGGTTTCTTGGGAATGCCCCCCCCCACACCCCTTCCCCTCTTGTTGGTAAGTAGATCATAGAGTGGCTCTGAAAGTACCATAGACAGGATTACAGTCTGATAAGGTCACATGGGTCACAAGGGTTATACAGGGAGCAAAGAAATGTGTAGTTAGGGGAGGTGATGTGTTTTGGTTTTGGTTTTAGAGAGAGAGGGGTGGGATTGCTAGAAGTGCAGGTTTACAGCTTGGGAAGGAGCAAGGGCAGGCGACTTAAGCCTTAAGCACAACTCATTGCTATTTTAACATTCTCATTTGAAACAAAGGGCTATTGAGCACAGGCTGCTCTTCCAGAGGACCCAGGTTTGATTCCCAGCACCCACATGGCAACCTCACACCTGTCTATAACTCCAGTTCCAGGGGACCTGACACTCTCTTCTGACCTCTACAAGCACCAGGCACACAAGTGGCACACACACACACACACACACACACAAACACACACACACACACAAGCAAAATACCCATACATACAAAATTTAAAAATAATAATTAAAAAAAATTTAAAAGGATTAGTGTCTCTAATTAGTGTGTAGGCAACCTTCACAGTAAATTCTGTTAATTGTCTGGAATCCTGACTTCTCAGCTGGTAAGAGGCTTTGAGCAGACTCAGGATGAAAGACTTCTTTCCCTTCCCACACTCTTCCTACCCAGCCTTCCATGTGCTTGCCCAGACAGTGAGGAAATGTCCACTCTGTCTTCCTCATGGCCTGAACACTGACTGAGCATGTGAATATCCTCACTGCTGAGATGGGAACCACACTGCCTGACCCCAGAGCAATTCTGCAGGACCAAAGTAAATGTGGTGCCA
This sequence comes from Peromyscus melanophrys, assembly GCA_902168415.1. Classification (NCBI taxonomy): domain Eukaryota; kingdom Metazoa; phylum Chordata; class Mammalia; order Rodentia; family Cricetidae; genus Peromyscus; species Peromyscus melanophrys. The sequence continues at coordinate 6,947 of CABHPR010156708.1, forward strand.
CACACTTACATCACCTGTCTGCATCTCCAGACTCACTTTCCCTAGCTCCTCTTATCTTCCCATGGAAATACTTTCTCAAAACATTGCTTTCTCATGCCTCCCCCAGGCCTGATGCTGGTAGGATCCATGGGCACATTCTCTCAGCTCTATTCCAGATGGCATTTGCTACTATGAACACATATGCTAATATGTTCTCTTGGTAGGCTTACTTAATAGTTTGCGTTTTTGTTCAGACAACTTCCATCATATGTTGTCGCTAGTATCAACCTTTGCAAAATAGTAGGATGCCCTAACAAGATTCTCAATTTGCACATGATTTTCTTCTTAAAAGATCTTGTTTTCCAACTAGCTGATAAGATGAGAAGTCTTTCAAGTTTAGTGGAAAGAAAATAATACAAAGTAAAGCCAAAATTGAATGCTATTTCTAACTTATCCAATTAGCAAAGACTTTGAAAATTGTCTTAGTCAATCCTCTGCGGGTGGGAGTGCAAATTGGTACCGCCCTTTGCAAAAGCAATTTGTCAAAATGCATCAAGAGCTGAAAAGTGTCACAGTCCTTTGGCTCGGTTTGTATACTTTCAGGAATCCAGCCTAAGGAAAATCATTTGAATTTTGGATAAAGGTTTTTGTATTAAGAAGTTTATCTTCCAACACAGGAAATAAATTACATGTTCAAGAGACTGCCATCCTGGAATAAATGAATAAATGGTTATCTGATTGAAGAATTTTATATGGCTATAAAAAGATATAAGGAATATTTAATAATATGTGTTTTTAAACAGATTAATAAGTTGCACATACCATCTAGAAATACTATTTGAACTAGGCAAAAAAAATGTGTCCTTGGGAAAATAATATTTAGAAGGGAAACATAGGAAAATATAAAATGAAAGTGGTATTTCTATTTTCTTTGGAGTAATACAGATGCAAGTGCATCTCTCTCTCTCTCTCTCTCTCTCTCTCTCTCTCTCTCTCTCTCTCTCTCTCTCTCTCTGTGTGTGTGTGTGTGTGTGTGTGTGTGTGTGTGTGTGTGTGTGTGATGTCATCATTTTTGGCAATCAACATGTGTTACTTTCCTAATTAAAATATGCACTTTAAATTCGTACCAGCTCTTTACCTCTTGAATTTCCCCAGGACAGACACTAACAAAGCATGTTTGGTTTTCAATCCCCACCCCCCATCTTTATAACACCACCTTTACCATCTTCTAAAAGGATCTTTCTTGTAAAGAGGTGAGCCTGGGGAGATGGCTCAGTGGGTGGAGTGCCTGCTCTGTTAGAATAAGGACTAGGTTTGCATCCCCAGCACTGATGTAAAGGTGGGGTGACGTGTGTAGCTGTAACCCCAGGGCTGAGGAAGCATAGAAATGCAGCTCCATAGGGCTCATTGGCTGGCCAGTCTAGCCAAATTAGTGAGCTGTGGGTTCAGTGAGATCCTCTCTCAGAAAATAAGGTGGAAAGAAATTGGAGAAGACATCCAACATCGATTTCTGGCCTTCCCAAGCACACACATGTGTACACACACACACATAGATGGAAAGAGACAGAGAGTTACACACACAATAAAACAATGGGCCAGACTGTATAAAACACCAAAGAACCTCCCTGAAGGCCACTATTCAAGCCCTCCTTGTACCTCCCAACAACACTGTTTCTAGAAGACTATTTCTCACAGCTATACTAGGACATCCTGTGTCTTAACCAATCATATTCCCTGATTAAAGGAGGCAGCCAGATACCTTGCTATCATTTTTACAGATGCTGATGTCTAGGAGAGACTTCAAAATATAGATTTTCATTTTTGGTTCACTCAGGTTTGGCCCATACTGTCTGTTTCCACTGGACATAGCAGCTGGTACACAGGGAAGGCATCTCTTGCTGGTAAAGCACTACTTAAAGGCCTCTCCTGGGTTCTGGTGAAAAGTGTCTGGTACACAGTCCAGCCAGACACAAAATTATGCCTTACCTTATTAAACAAAACTTACATTAACCATAATGTCCAGGGACTTTCCTCACGAACCATGTATCTTAAAGGGGACCTGAGTTTACAGTGGAAGAAAGTCAGTGTCCAACTCCTGAACTCACATGAGCTGATGCAAGGCTCCTTGAAATCTTGAGCCAGACAAATGGCCTTCTCCATGGTGTACATCTTATGGTAGACAACTGTGACAGAGAAATCACCGATCTTGTCGATGCCTATGGCAAAGCCTGTTGAGAATTCGTTGGACGTTTTTCTTGCCTGTTCTCTTCCACTCATATGGACAAAACTTCCCCAACTGTTTTTCCAGCTGCACTCTCAGTAGGAATTATAGCACTACCAACAGTCTCACTTTTTATGTGTTACAGACGCTACTTCACGTTTTCTACTGAAAGAATGTGAAGTTTCAAACATATGCCTCCATTTCTGGTGTCCATTCTGCCCCATAGGAAATATGTAAGACAATGGCCTCTCAACCTTCATGTCTGCCAAAAGGGCCCGGAGGTGGCAGGACAGTGAACCAAAAACTCAAAGCTGGAGGTGGGCTGAAAATCAAATACAGGAAAAGGGTATGTGTAAATGAAAATTGTCACTGTAGGTTTTCTCCCGTTTCTTCGAGAATGGAAACATTATATGGAAATCTGTAACCCTGATCCTAATCATCAATCAAATTCTCTCTGTATAATGGAAAACAGACTTTTAATACTACCATTCCTAAACTTTTAAGTCTAGTGACCCAAGGCAAGCCACCCCAGAAAAGGTTAAAATAGTCCAAGGTAAGTATTTGGGGGAAAAAAGATTGCAATGAAAATTGCTACTTTTTCTAGTTCTGTATCCATTAAAAATATCAGTGATTTTGTTTTAGTAGAGGAAACAGTTGATATTAAAAGTTTGACGTGTTAATACATGCTGGTGTCATCAATGACTGAGAAAACAGTCAAGGAAGAAACAGTAATCAAACACACTAAGGTAGTAAGTTCCTCAAAGGGATGTGAGGGGGTTGGGGAAACACTTGGAAGAAAGGGGATCAAAAAAGGACAGATAAACCTAGGAAAATGAGCTGCTCTGGTCGGTGGCTGGGAAGTTAGCAGCTGGTGCTCAATCATGGCCAGAGAGAGAGAAGAGGATAGAAAGAACTGGAAAGGGATTTGAGAGATCAGGGTCTAGGGAGAAAGGCATGTGCAGAAGCCTGGGAAGTGATCCAAGGACCGAGGTGCCAGTTAACAGGCCCCCAGTGGTTGCTAAGAGCAAGGATTTGGCCTGGAGCTGAGAATTAGTCTTGGAACCCTACAGAAAAGAACAAATAATCCCCCAAAAGGCCAGTCTAAAATTCAATTGTCTGATCCTGTGAGGGGGTGGAGAGGCAGGAAAAGACAGATAATGAGGGAAAGAAGATGGGGGGAAATGGGGGTGGGTATCCTATTAGGTCAGCCCTACATTAGATGGTTCTGATCAACAACAGTGTCAATGGACAGACAGAGCTTTGTGACTACCCAGCAGCCTTTGGTGGTCATTGTGCCTAGGGTCTCCTTGAGTGTGAGTCATCTTTGTTCAGTAAGTTTCACATGATGAAAGGTAGAAATGGCTATAAAGTTGTTCGAACTCTGACACCCAGCACTCTGAAAATGTGGTGGGCTAACTCCAGGGACACCCTAGGATGATGCCCAGAAGCTACATAAATGGTTGCGTGCAGCTTGCTGTGTGTTAGCAGGCTGGGAAAGGCCTTGAGCAGGTTGGGTATGTTGTCATGCTTAATAGTCTGCCTTTCCCAGGCCACTTAAAGGGCTTGCTCTATAATCTGAAAATAATCTATCTTTGAAGGAAACACAAAGCTCAAAACGTTACTCTCTGGGTTGTGATAGAGGCTTAAAAAAACTCTCTAAGGCCTTGAGTGAGTCCTGTTTGAGAGTCTCTTACTGATTCTCCTCCAACAGAGCCATGAGGAGAGAGGAGTCTACCTTCACTGTGACGTGGGTGTCTCCAGCTGGCTATCTAGAGCTTTGAGTAGGTCTCTCAATAATTCCCACCAAGCAAAAAGATTTACCTTTTTCAGGGAGTGGGGAAGAAGTTGCCCAAGCTTTTACTGAAGACTGTGATTCCCAGCATCTTCTACTGACATGCAGCCACAGGGTGCCAAATGGATAAGGTGTCGAGATACGTGAAGAAGACAAACATGAGTGAAGAGAAACCATAGGTGTTTCACCCCAGGAGAAGTTTGCTGCCTTCACCCCAGAGAAAAGACAAAGGGTGACCCCAGGAATCCCATTTGTGGTTTCCTGGTATTATCTATCAGAAGGCAACCGAGAAGAGGGGCCTCCTAAGAAAACAGGATGTGGAGATAACCCCCCAGGAGTCCAGAAAGAGCGACTGCCTGGTTGAAGTTTCTCTACAGCTAATTTTTTCTGAAGATTTGGCTTCTTCCACAAATTCTACAGCAAAGTTTTGAAATAAACCAAGTTTATGATTGATATTTTCCAATTTCTCCTTTCTACCCCTAGATCTCATAAACTAGTGTCATCCAGGCCTCCCATATAGGCTTGGCTGCTCAGGAACTAGTTAACAATTACCCCTTCATTTGTTACTCAAGTGGGTGTTGTGTACCACCATCTTAGTGGCTCAGGCTGCTATAACAAAATACCCAAACCTAGATAATTTATGAAGAACAGAAATGAAATGCTCACAGTTCTCTCGTTGAGAAATGAGAAAATCCAAGATCAAGGAGCTGGAAGACTCAGTGCCCAGTGAGGGCCTGGTGTCTCTGTCTGAGGAACCGGGATCTACTGTTTCAGTCTTGAGGAGAACAGTCTTAACAGTTGCCTGTCTCATTCTGGAGGGCTCATCTTGGGCAGTTCCTACAAGGCCTACCCACTGCTATCATACTGGATGTTAAGTTTCAGCACATGAACTGGGGGGAGGTGTCATGTAAATTTCATCCAGCCACTAGAGAAAGGAAGTTGAATGCTATGGCCCATACCATCTGGGATCTGAGAGTCTTGTAATGAGGGCTGCATGGAGATGAATAACTGTGCTAGGATGTCAATGCTAAGGTGAAAGTCTAGACAGAGAGCCTGGTTTGCAAATTAGAGCACAGAGCCTAGGTCTGAGGAATAAAGGATCTAAGTCATTCTTCTCAAGAGATACCACTTCAGTCAAGAGTGTATGAGAACCAGGGACCAGGCTAAGGACGGTATAAAGACACTCCAAGAAGACAACCAACCAAGGAAGCAAAAACGCTGGACCTTTGGGCTGTGGGTGTGGCAGAGAGTCACTGGAAAGAAGTCAAACAGGAATAGAGAGGTCTTTTGAAGACCTGTTAAGAAATTTGGACTCCAGTGTTTTCCTTAACCTCCCTGTTAAGAAATTTGGACTCCAGTGTTTTCCTTCCTTGGACTAGTCAGTTGCTTTCCAAACCCACAGCCAGGAACGTCAGTATTGCTGAATGCTGTTGACAGGTAAGTACTGCTTTCCTGGGAAGAAGAGGGAGGTCAGTGGGAAGTTGGCTTTGAGAGCACATCCTCGGGTTTGCTTTTTCATATTTGTTTGTTTGTTATTCCTGTAGTTCTCGGGATTGAACCCAGAACCTCTGGCATACTAGGGAAGCACTTGACCTCTGAACTCCACCTCAGATTTCAAAGGTGGATGCTTGTTGGCCTGCCAATAGTAGTTCCTTAGGCCATAGTGCCTGGGTGTCCACCCTTTCTCTCTGAGACCCTCTGGCCCCTAATTATCGAATTGCAGAATGTCCATCCTCCATTCAATAAAATCATCCCAATGTCAGAGCTAAAGTCAGACTCACACTTTTAGAATTATGTGTTGTAAACAGTTTTCAGCTCCGGAGTAAGGAGCATAGTTTTAATAGTTTTTCATTCTAATGCCCTGTTTTTACATAGCCTGATTGGAAAAAGAAAAAAAAAAGAAAGACATTGACCTTTTGGAGTTTTTTTAAAGTTCATTTTACAGTCTGCATAATAAGGCAGTGGCTGCTTTGATGGTATTTTGTCCCAGTAATCAATGTTAGAGATGGCCTCACCAATGACTTGCAATGGAATTTTATTTGATTTACATTCTTACATTTACAAAGCAATTTTCTCTGGCATGTTATTTTTCTTGTAAGTTGCACTAAAACATGATGTAAGTAAGTAGATTACATTGGTAAAGGACAGAAATGTATTACAAATGAAATAGCATCAGAATAATTAAACTTTTTTTTTTAAAAGACTGGGTCAGTATGTCTGTTTTTATTTTTTTAAGACAGTTCCTCTCTGTGTAGTTTCAAACTGTCCACAAATTGTTTTTCCTCTGCCTCTGCTTCCCTTAGTATTGGGATTACGGGTGCCATCACACCTATAATATGCACTTCATTGTGTTAAAAACTATAATTAAACACATAGAATGCGGACGATTGTGAAATGGCTTTGTAAACTGGAAAGACGTAATAGTAGAAAAATGTTCCTTTAGAATGCCCATCAGTTTGCCCAACCGTGTGCCAGCGTATGTGCATAGCAGAGGCTCATGGAGTACTCTGTCAGCCACAGAGCTGGGTGTTCTCGACAGAGACATTTATCACACAGAAATGGCTCTGTCCCTGTTGGGACTGCTGCAGCCTATTGAGGTAGGGTATATCTATGCATACGCACATAGACTCTGTTGCTCACAAATGCAGCATCAGTAGTTACACAGTATCATTCTTTCTTAATACAACAACAAGAAGTCACTGAGGTTTTGGCTGATGTTTGAGCCCCAGCAATCAAGAACGCTCACTCCTGACTTTCACCAGTTCTGAATCTTCACCATTTGCTGGCCATTGCATGCTTTAGACTTGGTGCTTTTCTTACCAACTTGAATGATATATTTATGTAATCATGCCATATTTACTGAAAATATTTTCTAGCTTCACACACATATGAACTTTCTATCTATGTGAACTTTGGGAGTTGTGTCAACCTGTATCAACCTTTTCTTTTCTGGTGTGTCTTCTTATTTCTAAATTACAAAGTCTTATCCAGAATCCTTGCTTCTTTCCACCAACTTTAGTCTAAAGAACAGACAGTTATAAAACTCTGCTTCTGTGCCCAATGTGACATATATTAATCATTTCATAGTCAACAAATAGGGTAATTCCTGTTTGTCTTGGTTACTGTTCTATTGCTGTGAAAAGACACCATGACCAAGGCAACTCTTACCAAAGAAAGCATTTCGCTGTGAGCTTGCTTACAGTTTCAGAGGCTTAGTACACTATCATCATGGTAGGGAGCATGGCTGCAGGTGGGCATGGTGCTGGTGCGGTAGCTGAGAGCTGCATTCTGATCCTTAGGCAGAGAGAGATTGGGCCTGGCATAGGCTTTTGAAACCTCAAAGCCTACCCCCAGTGATACACTTCCTGAAACAAGGCCACACCTCCTAAACCTTCTCAAATAATGCTAATCCCTGGCGACTAAGCATTCAAATATATGAGCCTATGAGGGCCATTCTTATTCAAACCACCACACTATCTTATAACCTGATATTTTGCCTTTCTTAACATATAAATATATCCCCATGTTGAGATACATATCTAATCATCCTTTGTTGTTTGTCTATGCAATTCATGTTCCCACCAGGTAATGACTATTTATACTATTTCTAACTTTTTTACTACTCTGATTAAAGATGAGATAAACAGCTTTGCATATATATATATATATATATATATATATATATAATTTTATTACTTAGGATACGTTCCTATACAAAGACTTTAGATTTAAAACTTTTAAAATATTGTTATATATACATGTAGAAATGATCTCTGAGAAGTTTCTACATTTGGTGAGAGGTAAGGAGTTGAAGATGCAGAGAGAACTGAGAGAATATGGGTCGTGGACCAGGATGGAGCACGCTGGCAGCAGAAGATGCAAGCTGAGAGTCAAGGTTCAAGAGAGCCAGCAAAGCAGGGCCAACTCCAGGAAAGCTGACTTCTGCTCAGATTCAGTCAGGCTCCCATTGAGTTGTCCAACACACACAAGAAGGCTTACCATGATTGGACATTGTTTTCAGAAACCAAACAGGCATAATCACTGTCCTTACAAATCTTCTTTATATTCTAGCTGGGGAGACAGACAATACTCAGGTAAATAAGATAATACGTGTGCTGTGTTGGAAAAGTTCCGGGAACAAAGCCTGGGGAAAAACAACAGGGGATGCTAATTCCAGAGGCTCTTGTGACTTACAATGGAGCCACCAGGGAAGGTGTCTCTGAGAGGAGGACAGTGACATGAGAACCACGGGAGAGTCTAGAGGGAGAATCATCTGGAAAAGTGGCAGTGTGAGCAAAGGCATGTCTGTAGGCACACTGAGAAAACAGCAGTGAAGCCAAAGATGGAGGTTGGCACCTGTGAGCTGGGGTGCCAGACCTCGAGGATGATGGGAAATAATGAAAGTAATGGGGTCAAAAGGAGGGGTTTCAAAAGAAAAGGTTATTACCCATAAGGATGGAAACAGCATGGCGGCCTGAAATAGAGTCCTCCTCTAGATAGTCCTCCTCTGCCCTGAAGTACACTGGGTGTGGAAAGAGCTGCAGGTGATGAACCATCATCATCAGAGAAGCCAACATCTAAGCAAAACCTGAACAAGGACAACACCAATAGACATGCTGACGTGGAAGGGGGAATCTGACTGGGCCCAACCCTAGACAAAAAACCACAGGCAACTAAGGGATGCTGAGTGGAAAAATTAGTCTCAGCCCTGAAATTATATATGTATAAGTAACCAGATAATACTAAATGGACAGAGCAGGTTGCATTTATATATTTATCTATTACACACACACACACACACACACACACACACACACACACACACCTGTGTGTATGTATGTAACAACAACGGTGAAAGAAAAAGAGGCTATGAAGTCAAGGGGAAGTCAAGAGTGGCTCCATAGAAAGGGCTGGAGGGAGGGAAGGGTAGGGAGAAAATAATGCAATTGTATTTTTTTTAATATTTAAATTCAAAAAAGAAGAAAGCCAAATTTCAAAGGAGAGCGTCTTGCCTTACAGCAGTAAGAATGAAGAGGCGTTCCTTAAAATGCAAACTAAAAGGCTGTGGCCACACAAGGGTGCTTATGGTAGCTTGCATTCTGGTGAGGAAATGGGATGGAGGGAAGCTAAGAACACACTGTATTGAATGGGGACTTCAGGACAGGAAACCAAAGAATGAGAAGGACGTGACATGAGCCCACCAGTGAAGTAAAAGGGAATCAATCTCACAAGTGTCCAAGAAAGTTCTGGAATTCTGGGAGGGTGCGGTGAGGGTAGGAAGCATTTCATCTTAAGGAAGCTGGGGTAATCAGATGTGGCAAATGAAGTGGAAAGAGTGAGAGATTCACATGCGGAGAACTGACCATTGAACTTGGCATCTGCAAATGCCCCTTGTCCTGACAGAACAGTTTCGCTGGTATGTTGAAAGCTGAAAGAGGCACATTCAACTGAAAACCTCAGACAAATTAAACTTAGCAGAATTTAATCGAGCAGAGAGTGGTTCTCAAATTGGGCTTCTTTCTGAAGCCAAAGAGGTGTGGAGAGCCCTGCTTTATGTAGGATTGGTGGATGGAAACAGCTGGATTGGTTGGCCAGGCCTTTGCCTGGTTTGGACATGCTCCTGATTAGTCAGCCACCCATAACTGACTGGAGCCCTGCTGCTGTGAAGGGATGAGGCACAACTATTTGTTACAAAAGTGTACTCCTAGCTTGCTTTTTAATTAGTCTACTACTAGATCATATTGCAGTTTATTATACAGAGAGAAAGTACAGGGGCATCCTTAGGCCAATTTGAGTCTAACGGGTAGAAGATGAGGGCAAGCTAACAGTGACTGAGACTGCATTTCTTTGTTTGGCTTTAACGGGCAGAGCATCTCTAAAGGTAGACTGAGAGAAAGGGGAAGAAGATGTGTAAGGAGAGGATAAGTCAGAGTTTGAAAAAACTGAATAGAAACAGCCTTTGGGCATATGCCCAGGTGCTAAGTTCCTGAGAAATAGGAAATAGGCGGTGAAAGATCAAAATATGATTTGCTACTTATTAAATTATTGATAGATGGGTCTGTTTCTACCAACTAAAATACAATTAATAACGTTTTTTAGAGTAGTAGGGGCACTTCCTTCCTGAATCTCCCATACTGCTGAACGGTTAGACACTCTTCTCCAGGGGTCTGCTCCTCATGATTTGAAGGAAAGGAAGTGAAAGTGGCCTTTCTTCAGGTGGGTAGAGCCTAAAGAGGAATGGGAATGGAAGGCAGAACCAAGCTCAAGTGTCTTAGTCATGCAATCACCATTACTCCTCTGTGCCTCCCTCTCCTGGAAGAGGGTGAGGAAGTCCTCCCTCACAACATGGGTGCTCTTCCATGTCTGTCTGAGCAGAGACTAGGGAAGCAACAGTTCTGAGTGGTTGCCTGTGGAGAGGAGGCCACCGTGGTCAGCAGGAATTTATATGGAGCAGAGGCCGGAGACAGGGGCACTGACAGAGTGATGCACTCGGTGTTGGAAGGTGCTTCCTCTCTTCTGACTGCTCCTGCTTCTAGGTGAGGTAGGAAATGAGATCATCAGCTCTGAGTGAAGAGAGAAAAATAGGTCTGAAGGGACAGAAGGTGTGAAATAATTTTCTCAAAGAGTGGGAAAGTACATTGACTAGAGAGAAGAAGAAATTGGCTAGGCAGTGTTGAAAGCCCAGGTAAGGTCTGTGATTGTAAATTTAAAGTGAGTCTGTGCAGCAAGATGACTGCATTTTTTTTTCCTTCTGGCTAAAGCCTACCCAGATGCAGGAGTAGAGGAGGTATATGATCTCGTGCAACCAAGGCTGTGGTTTTGCCAAGTAGGCCTAATGGAGAGAGAGAAAAGGGAAGAGATTTGGGTTGGTGCAAAGGAGAGCCAGTCCGTAGGATTTAGTGAATAAGGCATAGATGAGAGGTGTGACGTATCTGTAAAATGAGCTATGAGAAGTGAGCTGGAGTTCCTGATGGGCTAGGAACTTATGGAAACACTGGAAGAAACATGCTAACATGCTGTTGTTTGTTTTTTTGAAACAGGGTCTCACGTAGCCCAGGCTAGCCTCAAGCTCTGTATGTAGCTGTGGATGACCTTCAGCTTCTGATTCTCTTACCTCCATCTCCCGAATTCTAGGACAATAGGCGTGTGTCACAACACTGAGTTGTATGTAGTACAAGAGACTGACCCAAGGTCTTGGAGTACATTCTTTGTCAAATATTGTGTCCACTGAGCTTCACCCCCAGCTCCTGTTACCATATTTGAACTTGAAATTTGGAGATGGTGAAGCCAACGGTAATGATGGAGTCTAGAATTCAGCTACGAGATTGTGTGGCTGGAAGCTGACAGATTGAAGACATTGTTCTAAGTCGGTCAAGCGTCTGAAAGGACAGGTCATTCAGTAGCCCAGATACATGTTGCTGTTAACAAAAATGATTTTAAGAATAGTGATATAGATCAATAGTGATATAGTTTCCGTGAGTCATATGATTGGAGAATCAGAAAAAGATTGCTAGAGAGGGGCAAAAAATAGCTTATTCTAAGTTATAGGCTTCACAATGTTCAGGGTATGTGAGAAAAACGGAGGTGGAGGAGCCATGATGGACAGTAAAAGGGCACCAGTCACCATTTTTTGGGTCCATGGTATGGCACTATGTGAGATAAGGAGAGCAGCAAGGGAAGTAGAGGAGGCACAGGGTAGGGTTAGATAAAGGGATGAATGTTCTGAAAAGTGACTATGGATATAGAAGATTTTGCCAAAGTGGGGAGCCCCAGAGATCAAAGGACAAGACTGAGACCATTTACTGCCTTTTTGTTGGTTAGAAGAACAGCAGGCAGTGTGCTACAGCGAGAGTGCTCATCACATCCTATAGAAATCTAGAATGTTCTTCCAGTATGCTGAGTTGTCCTTTACTCATTTTTTCTACAATCTTTCTGGTATTCTGGCTTGCTTAGTATATTAGCTGTAGCATACTGTGTTGCAAAATTTATATGTGATCCTCCAAGTTTTCAATGCTGTTAAATTCTTAAGATTAACTTGGAGCATAGTAGAAAAATGTTAGAATCCTAATGTTTCCACTCAAAAGCTAATCTTACACCTCTTTTAAATTGTCCATAATCCAGGACTTGTGAGATAGCTCAATAACCCCACACATAAAAAGCCAATCATTCTCTCACACTCAGGAGGCAGAGACAGGTGGATCCTGGGGCTTGCCAGCTAGCCAGCCTGGACAAAATGGTAGCTTCAGGCTCAGCGAGAGACCCTGTCTTAGAAACAAGGTGGACGGCTCCTGAAGAATAACACCCAAGATTGTCCTTGGTACCTGCATGCATTCTAACACACACATACACCCATTCACACACATGTAGTCACCTGCATACCTACACACACACACACACGCACACACACACATACACATACACATGTCTCATAATCCTCTACCTAAATCTCACATACTATTTTACAGACATGCACCTACACACACACACACCTACACACACACACACACACACACACACACACACACACACACACATCCCATAATCTTCTACCTACATGTCATATAATATTTTACAGACATACATCTACAAACACACCTGGGCTTACATACACTTACGGGATACACACAGAAAATTTCCCTTAATCCCGTATCCAAATCTCACAATATTTAAGTATTTTCACAACTATTTTATGTCTACAACTTATACAACTTTTTAATATACTGTTTTACCTAACAGTGCCTTACAAAGAGACCTAAAAGTCAGTGGATGTGAAAGTCTGGATAAAAAAAAACAGCAGTAAGCGAGCTGAGAGTCAGAGAGTCTGCATTCTAGACCATACTGCTTCCTGCAACATCTATGACCTTGAGCACGTCACTTAACTTCTGATATTTTCATCTGCAGGCCGCTTATAATAAACAGCCTGTCTGCTTAACAGCTGCTAACGTTGTCGGCTCTGGAAGAACTAGAAACAGCTTTGAAAATGCCTTGAAAGCTGTTTGGAAGCTAATTCAAAAATTGAAAAAAAAATTTTTTTAAATTGCAACTCATAGCAAGACAATTTGATAATTTGCAGGAAGCATTCCATTATCTTTTGGCTCAGATATATCTGGAAATGAAAAGGCTATGTGGGATTCATGCGGTAATTGAGTTCTCTCAGTCTACCGCCCTTAGCTTCAAAGCTGCTAGAGGCTGGGCCAGGAACTGGATGGAACTTCAGGTCCAAATTCAGCAGAACTCTTCTGTGACTTCACCACACACCCGAATGCCCAGCACCTCTAATTTATTCCCTGGAGTTACACATTGTCTCTCCTTCGCTCTGCTTTGTGAACCTAGAGGAGGAACTGAGTGTGTGTGGCTTGTGTTTGAACCTCCACTTTTCATCAAAGTATTCATAGCTCAGTGAATTTCCTAACTTGTTCAGCAGTCAGAATGCTAGTATCTCCCTCTTGAAGCTATCGTGAGGTGAAAACAGGATCATATATAAGGTGTGCTGTCATACGTGCGAGGGTACTTGGCCTGTGCCAATCAATAATGTTGGAGGTATTTTAAAATTTCCCTAACAGTGAGGATCACAGACAAAATGGAAAACAGAAACAGAGAATCAACAGATCCAAAAGGCTGTTTGGGGGAAAAGGTTCAAAAGAGGAAAAAAAAAAAAAAGACAGAAACCAAAACAACAAACAACAAACCTAATCTATGGGGAAATCAGCCAAGAAAATATTCAAGGATGAACACACAAGAAATCAGGAATAAAAGGGGATATACCTACAGTTACAAAGCAGATTACATTAAATAAGAAAGTACTGAGAACATGTAATGCCAAGAAGCAGAAATTTAAATAAAAGACACATATTTCTGGGTTAAAAAATACATAGCTTATCAAGCTTGGAAAGAAATAGGAAGTGAGACCATTTCTGCGATGGTAACTGAGGAGAACGTAGATAGACTTAAAAGGATATCTGCTTTGGTCTCAGTGTAGCCACAGTAAGTCCAGATACACAGAACAGTAAGTCCAGATATACAGAACAGTACGCAAATACCGCTAAGAAACACCACCAGGAAGAAGAATATATTATACTATACCAGCCATGCAAATTCACACACACTCAAAATTACTGCTTACGTTGTAGTGATACACATGGCTCTAGTTTCATTGTTTCCTATGAAAATACCATGACCAAAGCAGCCAGGTAAGAGCAGGTTTATATCAGTTTACGGGTACAGTCCATTATTGAGGGGAAATTGGGGCAGGATCTTAAAGGCAGGCCAGCTTGCTACTCCACACAAAGTTACCTCTGGTCAAGGAACTCAGTGGACAGCCGAAGTACAGCAGGACCTATGGAAGATGCTTCTTGCTGGCTGGCTCTGAGGGCGGTTTAGACTCAGCTAGCTTTCTCATACAGTTCAGGAGCACTTGCTTAGGGATGGGGCTGCCTACAGTGGGCTGTGTTCTTCTACATCAATTAAGAATCGAGAATTGCATGCACCTACACGCTCTGCTTTTCCCACATTACAGACATACCCACAGGCTAGTCTGATCCAGGCAGTTCTTTGTTGATGCTCAGATGGCTCTAGGTTGTAATATTAAGTTGACAGTTAAAGCTAACCAGGATATGTACAAAGAACTTACATCAAACACATCAGAATATTTTCCTATGCAAAGAAAAAAATAAATGGAAGGAGGGCAGAAGGGTGGGAAGGAGGGCGGAAGGGTGGGAAGGAGGACGGAAGGATGGGAAGGAGGGAGAGGGAGAGAGAGGAGAATATGTTCAAGGATTCAAACATTCAGTGCTATAAACATACCCAGAACTCAGAAGGCTGAGACAGGAGGATCCTAAGGCCAAGGCTGGTGTGGGTTACTGACTGAGTTCCAGGCCAGTCCAAATAACTTAGTGAGCCCTGTCTCAAATGAATAAATAAATAAGTAAATAAATAAAGTGTATAAAATAAATATTAAGGCATCATAAGCAAAGTTTAAAAAATCACAAGGAAATGCTAGAAAGGGTTAGTATCTGAATACAGTTTTAAAATTTTTATCAATTGGTAAGTAAAGGACAAAAATAATTCCAGAAGACAGCAAAAAAAAAAAAATCCAAATCCCAAACAAAGACAGATGGTAAACAAAGGCCTGCGAAGATGTTAAGGCCAGTCAGTATGCGGAGAAATACAAACAGCTCAGAGATGTACCCTCCCGCACCATAGACACTCTGGACAGCAACACGAAACATCGGCATGGATTTTACAGATGACTGGTTTCACTCAAGACTCTTAGCAGTGTACATCTCTACAGCCACTTTGGAAAGTGATTTAGCTGAAGGCAGTAAAATAGATGATGGATCTCTCTGGAGACCCTGTTCTCTCAAACATAATTTGTGCCCTAGAGAAACTAATGCTTATAGACACCAGAGATAAGGTGGGAGTGTTCACACAGAAGCACAGGCCATATTATCGATGTCCATAACCAATAAAATAGATGATAACTTGAGATGCAGTCATGGTATACACTATACAGCAGTGAAAATGAATGAACTGTGGCTACATATGCATATTAGTATAGACAAACCTCAAATCATATTGAAAGAAAAAGTAAGCTTCGATCATAAAAACTAGTCTATTTGTATAATATTTTAAAACATGCAAATACACCAATGATTACATATTAACAAAAATAGCATAGTAAAAAGAAACAGGCAGGAGAAGGAAGGCGATTTCAATTATGGATACAGAGCTATGGATACAAGCTATTGGCACTCTGTTTTCATCTTTCTTTTTTTTTCTTAAGAAATTTTTTATTCATTGTACATACCAATCACAGATCTCCCTCTCTTCCCTCCTTCCTCCCCACAGCCTTCCCTCCCTCCCAACCCTCACCCCCATTCCCTCATGTTACAAGGTGAGGCCTCCCATGGGGAGTCAGCAGAGCCTGGTACACTCAGTTGAGGCAGGTCCAAGCCTCTCCCCCTACATCAAGGCTGTGCAAGTTGTCCCACCATAGGTAGTGGGCTCCAAAAAGCCAGCTCATCTACCAGGTGTGGATCCTGATCCTACTGCCAGGGGACCCCTTAAGCAAATCGGGCTATACAATTGTCTCACTTATGCAAAGTGGACTCCTGGAGCTGGCCTGGTCCTCGACTGTGGATTTCTGCATCTGCTTCCATCAGTTACTAGATGAAGGCTCTATGATGACAGTTAGGATATTCACTAATCTGATTACCAGAGTAAGCCAGCTCAGGCACCCTCTCCACTATTGCTAGTAGTCTTAGCTGGGGTCATCCTTGCAGATTCCTGGGAACTTCCCTAGCACCCAGTTTCTACCTATCCCCATATGTCTCCCTCTATCATGGAATCTCTTTCATTGCTCTCCCACTCTGTCCCTGTTCCAGCTCAACCATCCCGTTCCCTTATGTTCTCACCCCCCTACCCTCTATTGCCCCCCTCACCCCTAGTTTACTCACGGAGATCTCATTTATTTCCCTTTCCCAGAGTGATCCATGTGTCCCTCTCAGGGTCCTCCTTGTTAGCTAGCTTCTCTGGAGCTATGGGTTGTAGTCTGGTTGTCCTTTGCTTTACAAGTATCCACTTATGAGTGAGTACATACCATGTTTGTCCTTCTGATCCTGGGTTACCTCACTTAGGATGATATTTTCTAGTTCCATTCATTTGCCTGAAAATTTCATGTTGTCATTGTTTTTTACTGCTGAACAGTACTCCATTGTGTATATATCATTTTCTTTATCTATTCTACTGGTGAGGGGCATCTAGGTTGTTTCCAGGTTATGACTATTATGAATAATGCTGCTATGGACATAGTTGAGCAAGTGTCCTTGTGGTATGATTGAGCATCCCTTGGGCATATGACCAAGAGTGGTATCATTGGGTCTTGAGATAGACTGATTCCCAGTTTTCTGAGAAACTGCAATACTGATTTCCAAAGTAGCAATACTGATTTCCCCTTATTCTTCATCCTCTCCAACATAAGCTGTCATAAGTATTTATGATCATAGTCATTCTGAGAAGTGTAAGATGGTAGCTTATAGTCGTTTTTGATTTACGTTTCCCTGATAACTAAGGATGCTGAGCAATTCCTTAAATGTCTTTCAGCCATTTGAGATTATTCTGTTGAGAATTCTCTGTATAGCTCTATAACCCGATTTATAATTGGATTGTTAGTTATTTTGATGTCTAGTTTCTTGAGTTCTTTATATATTTTGGAGATCAGCCCTCTGTCAGATGTGGGGTTGGTGAAGATCTTTTCCCATTCTGTAGGCTGTCATTTTGTCTTATTTACCATGTCCTTTGTCTTACAGAAGCTTCTTAGTTTCAGGAGGTCCCATTTATTAATTGTTGCTCTCAGTGTCTGTGCTACTGGTGTTACATTTAGGAAGTTGTCTCCTGTGCCAATGCGTTCGAGGCTACTTCTCACTCTCTCTTCTATCAGGTTCAATGTAACTCGATTTATGTTGAGGTCTTTGATCCACTTGGACTTGAGTTTTGTGCGTGGCAATAAATATGGATCTATTTGCAATCTTCTACATGTTGACATCCAGTTATGCCAGCACCATTTGTTGAAGATGCTTTCTTTTTTCCATTGTACAGTTTTGGCTTCTTTGTCAAAAATCAAGTGTTCATAGGTGTCTGGATTAATGTCAAGGTCTTCAATTTGATTCCATTGGTCCACATGTCAGTTTTTATCCAATACAAAGCTGTTTGTATTATGATAGCTCTATAATAGTGTACACAAAACTCCTTAGTCCATACACTTTATTATTCTGTGTCGGTTCTCTCTCTACAAGCTTATACTCTGCTCTCATTTCTAGCTCCTTTCTTGCCCAATTTCTCTTTACATTTATCTGCTGTCCCCTCTAGGTTCTATCTTAATTCCTTCATCTAGTTCTGTCCCTTCTAGGTTCTCATCCATCTAGTTCTTTGCCCTATCAGCTCCTCTCCCATCTCCTTCTCTCTCATCTTGTTCTTCCCCATCTGGCTCTTCCTCATCTTCCATCTCGTTCCTCCAGTACTCTCTTCTAGCCCTTCAATCTAGTTCTTCCCCATCTCAGTTTGTTCCTCTCAATTTCTTACCATCTAGTTCTTCCTTTCTCTTTTCTCTTCTCTGTCCCTCTGTGCCCTGGAAGTCCCGGTATACATACACTTACAAGGAGTAATCCCTTGGCAGTGCAAAGCCAGGCTTCCAGGGTCAAACGGAGGGGTGATAAGAATCACATAGAGGGGCAATAACTGTTAATTATCATTTGCAACCCAAAAGGGAAGTGACCAATGGGGAAATGAATTAACTAAAGGCTAAATTCAGGTAATATCTAAGAAGAGGGATCTTATGTGCTCCACTATAGTCTTAAACGTGATTGGTAGAAAATGTTAAGACTCTATAAGTTGCTAGGTCAATGGGAGAAAATAAAACTGCCTTCTTTTTTCCTGTGGCTCCTATCTGTCCAAGCTACCTGCCATTTTTCTGCGGGGTGGGGGGAAAGTGTACTTGGTCACTAGGCAACCTGTGTACAGCTAGATGCCTCTGATGATAGTTAAAGGGAGATCTTGAACTGGAGGGAAGATTTGGGAAAGGAGGAAGTTAAGCTTAATTGACACATCCATCAAGCCTTCTTAAACAGGTAGCCTGGATGCTTAACTCTGTTCTTAGAGAGTACAGAGGTATCTCTGATAAGGAACTTTCCTCCATCTGGGGATGGACCTGGCCGGATGCTGCCAATGATGATAATTACAGGGAGGCTTGAACTGGGGTTCTGGCTGAGCATAGCTGATAGCTGACAGAGCAGAAGGTTATCTAAATATTCCTAGAAGTGGTTGGGTAAGGAGTTAGAGGTCTATAAAGTTAGTAAGGCTGTAAGAAAGGAGGGTCCAAGCTAAATTGTGTAAAGCTATTACTTAATGTCCACCTGACCTAGGCGGTGTCTCCTTGTGGAATTTACCTTAAATCAGGAGACTTGCATGTGGACTGTTATTACTATTAGTCCTTGAAAGTGGCTAAGGGAGATATCTGATTCCAGAGGAATCCTTTCCTGAGGCTATTCTCCAAATACCTTGAATTTGTATGTCCAGAGAGTGATCAGTCCACACTGTTAGCCCTTCTTAGGGAAAAATCAATTGGGAAAACTATGAAGGCACACATGATTTTCATAACAGAAGACAGCTGATATATAACAAGCCAAATAACACCAAAAGCTCCTTGGAATTTGAAATTCCTTGATCCCTCCAGGTAGTGACTTTGCCATAACCAGCTGAGTTCTTATGATATATTCCTGTGGGCCTGCAGCATAATAGAGCTTGAGGTCAGGGATGGTGATGCCTCCAGAAGTTGCTTTATT